>PVIR01002695.1:0-98515 GCA_004026965.1 Petromus typicus
AAATAAAAACTAGGTTTAGAGGTCCCATTGGACTCTATTTCCCTGCTAGGTGTATACATGAAAGAATTCAAGGATTCATACAAGTGACATATGCACATCTATGTTTATAGCAGCTATGTGATAGCTAAATGTGATAGCTAAATCTTGGAAAGAGCCCAAATGCTCATCCATGGGAGACAGGGTAAAGATGTGGTTTTTTAAATAGAATATTACTTAGGCATAAAGAATGATAAATTTGAGTCATTTATACTCAAATGGATGTACCTTGAGGCCATACTCATAAGTGAAATAAATAGGACACAGGTATAAATATCATATCATTTTTCTCATATGAGAAACTGAAGGTATAAATGTATTCCAAAGATGTATATTAAGTACTGTGAAAAAGAAAGAAAATGTTCCAAAGGAAAAGGGAAAGGCAGACTAGGGGTAAGTAAAGGAAAAAAAAAAAAAAAAAAACTCTGATGGTTAAAAAAAAAAAAAAAAAGGAAACAAAGCTTATGTATATAGCAAGTAGGGGCTTTGGTTGGGCAGGGGAATGGGAAAAAATGAGAATTAAAATGTATCATGTACTGGTAGAAACTCTGAATGTTGAATTTGATCATGATGCGTATATAAACTGTACCAATAAAATCAATTTTTTAAAAAAAGTGCTGTACTGGCCTGGCACCTCCCCCAGATGCTTGCCCCGCACTGTGCCATCTCTAGGCCCTTTCCGAACCCGGGCCCTTGCGCTTGCAAGACAGGCGCCGGAACCACTGAGCTAACTCCCTCTCTGTGTTTCTTTATGGTCTGCCTGGTCCCTTTCTGGCACTGCACTACACAGCTCCACCCGGCACCCACGCCCAAGAGCACCGCCGTGTGGCCCACAGGGGACAGCGTGTCACCAGTGGCCCCAAACCCCCAATGATTTGGAAGAAGCATGGCACCGAGCCATGCGGGCTCTGCCAGTCAGAGGCAATCATGGAAAACAGTGCATTTCAGGAAGTCACAAACCTGAGGTTCAGTTTCAGGTGAAAAAAGCCATTCAGTCGGAGCTGTGAGACCTGAGGCTGGACTAAGGGCACTAGCGGCAGGAGAGCCCAGCAGGCGACAGCGGGAGCTGGGCACCTAGGTCAGAAGGTCCCTGTGCCGACACCGGGCTCCCCACTAGGGGGAACCAGGCCTCAGAGGTAGGTGGGTGCCAGTGGGTGTGCAGAGGGCACAGCAGCCAGGGCCAAGCAGGACGGCTAGGGTACGGGGAGGAGGGAGCGTGAGGCTCAGAGCCAAGCCCGGGCCGAGAAAGGCTGTGGGGCTGGCAGGGGGGCCAGGGGGGACAGCGCCCAGAGGACAGGCCTCTTAGAATGAATGGTTTTCAATGACACTGAAGAAAGAATATTTGTGACGACATATTCAAATGATGTAAGAAAGTAGACAAAAGACCTAAATCTTGAACCCCCTGAGGAAAAAGTTTAGAATCAATGAAGAGTGATTTTAGAGGAAAAACATAGCACCAAATTTGACAACTGACCCCTGGCAGAACGAGTGTCAGCAGTGACACTAGAAGGGGACAGGGGTCAGCAGGCAGGTGCCACTTGCTCCGGGCTCCCGCACAGCCACCATGTCTCGCTCACACCAAAGATGTTCAGGGTTCACAGGGTGCCCGGTGTCCTTGGAGGCTGCACCGGGGTGATGGGCCTCCCATGTGGCTTGTCGCCCTCCTGTAGACAGCTAAGGAAGCGGGTGTTCCAGAGCCCAGGCCTTCGCGCTCATCCTGTGCCACGTACAGAGCCCTCTACAGCTGGGCCAGCACCAGCTGCAGGGAAGGGCGAGGAGGCAGCAGGGAGTCAGGGGGAGAGGACAAGGCACAGGCCTGCAGGTGGAGGAAGCCCGAACCCTGGCACCGTCTCCCGGGGCTCAGTCCCCTCAGCTGCTGATTGCGCCTGTCCCCCCGTCTGGGCCACACGAGACAGTCACACACATGACTGAGGTATAAGCCAGCACCAGGCCACCCGGCCTGCTCCAGCCACTGCAGTTGCTAATAAGCACCGGCAGCGGCAGCTCCTGAGGACCCACAAATGGACCTCCCAGGAGCCAGGAGGAGCAGAAGGCGGGACAAGTTGTCACACCACAGCTGGGCACAATCTGCCCGCCCCACCAGTGCCCACTGTCAGTCCACTTCCTGCCCCTCAGGTGACACAGCCAAGTCCCGTTTCTCTGCTCTCCAAAGCACTTGGTTCCATTTCTTTCCCTGAACCTTCCCCAGACGGTCACACCCGGGACAGGGTGTGAGCAGGAGTGAATGAGGCACGCAGGGTAGAGACGCGCTCTGATTTATGCAAAGCCATTCCTGGCTGGCCGCGCGCTCTCGTCCCCTTCCCGGCAATCATGCATACCATTAGCCTGTTTGATTGCCGTGCTCACAAAGGGGCACCTTCGAGAACCATCTTCAGCAGCCTCTGGATCTATCCCCTGAGGCACGGGCTAATTTGCAAGGTAGTCTCGTGTACGAATCCCACACAGCCTTCGCCGCAGCCGGTCATCCTTCTCTGTGGCTGCTGTTTATTATCGCTGGGCCTCGCCTCTCTGAGAGCCATAATTCGGACGTGTCTGAGCAGTCTCTACTCCGTCAACCCTGGACGGGATTATACAAGTGCCCGGCGCTTTCTGGGCCGGCAGGCTAATCGCCCGGTGGGCTGCTGTCTGCCGCCTTTCATTAGTGGGACTCCCCTAGCAAGGTTGCTTGACATATCTTCAAGGTTTTAAGAAGCACACGCCTATGCTGATTTTCCCAAGTTGGCCTGAGGATGCACCAGGGACAGTATAGAAACAGGGAAAATTTAATAAGGTTGATCAATGATTCTACCCTGCTTCCTTGGTTCCTAATTTCCACAGACCACTTTTATGCCAATACAAACAGGATTTCTAGTCCATGCTTTCAGCTAAAATCTCCAAGGTGATGCATGTTTACAAAATAGTACCTAATTCTGGATGGCTGCCTTGACACAAAGCCGGGGCTTGAACGTCTCCGAGGCTGGGGCGGTGCCACACCCAGCGCCCAGCCCAGTAGCCAGCGCCTCCGGTGGCCCGCAGCAGCCTCTCCTGTGCTGCTCAGAGCAGAGGGTGACAGTCGGAATACAGACAGTGAGGATTTCACTTTGGTTCTTTTAAAAAAAGAAGACTAAGCACTTCCAACAAAGCATTCCCTTTTACAAGCCTTGATTTTATCTGTCCGTCTGAACCGCCCAACACACTGGCCAACCATTTGGTAGGGGCTGTTTCCAGACTGTACACTCTGGCTTTTCAGGACGGCTAGGGGTGACGGGATAGCCAAGCATTTTATCCCTGGTAGGGGCGTCAGCTCGTCCCTCTCAGCAGTGGAAGCAAATTTCTGGGGATCGGTGCCCATCTGTGCCACTTTCCAGAGCCCCAGAGAGCTGGCTGAGCTTCTGGAAGAACCAGCCTTTCTCCGAGCAGCCCTGGCCCTCTGGCTGCCATCTCTGTCGTATGCACTTGCTGGGGCTGCAGGGAGAATTGCTCTTGTCTCAATTTGGCCACAACATGATAGAGGTATTTCTCAGTTATTAAAAAAAGTAATAAAACACTGCAAAACAAAAAAGAGAGGTCCTCTGCTCCTGAGCTGGCTGGCTGCCCCTCAGGAAGGCCCCTTCCCTCAGGACAGGGGACAGGACCTAGATAGTCGGGCTGTGGCCGCGCCCCAGCGGGCCTCACTTCCTCCTTCCAGCTCAGTGGGGCAGGTGAGGACTGCACCCTCCCGAGCGGAGCACCCCATCTGCCCCGCAGCGCAGTGGCCATTTTCCCCAGGCTGGCTGAGGGTGCGGTATCACCACTGCCCTAACGACAGGCAGGAGGATCGTGCATCCTCTGAGACAATGAGTGCACTCCACGTCCTGTCTCTTTTTCACTCTTTTCCAATAAAACGGAAAAGCTTTCATGTAGAAGCTTATGCATAAAGATGCCCCTGGAAAGGTCTGCTATGTCTACTCTGCGTTCAGCCCCCAGCCCTGTGGAAAAACAAGTCTCTTTTTATAATTATGCAACAAGTGAAATATTTGTGTCTCCCTGTGAAGGAACCTTGTACATCTATCCCCTCCTAAAAGACAGCCGGTCAAGGCAGGAAGGCGAGTGTCCTGGGGCCAGCGGCTGGGGAGGAGGGGGTGCGAGGCTCCTTCCCTGGCCCCACTGCCTGCAGCCGGCTCGCTCTGGGCCCGGCTTGCTGGGCTTCCATGTGTGCAGCCCTTCAGTCCACAGCACTCGGGCCTCCTTGCCCTCCATCTTCTCACAGCGCAGAGCTCCAGGCCTCCGAGCGCCTGGCTGGTGCCCCTCTCCCCCTGCCCTGTGCCCTGTGCCCTGTGCCTCCTGAGGGCCAGTCTCACAGAGAGCTCTGCGGCTGAGCTCTGGCTGCTCCGAATGGCGGAGGGCGACTGCGGGCCACGCTCTGGGCTAGGTGCCAGAGCCCCTCATGAGACGAAGCCAGTGCCTAGGAGACTCCCACCCAAGCGGGCAGCTGTCCCTGTGCCCAGGCACTGCTGACCTGGTGCCATGTCCTCTGTTCCAGCACCTTGCCCTGGCACGCACCACCCCGGGCACTGACGGTACCTTCCGGAACCAGGCTGTGTTGGGCGACTTCCGCCCCAAGCAGGTCCTCAGGGCGCACCCTCCCAGACCAGCGGCTCCGCCTCGGAAGTCAGAGAGCCCTGCTGGTGGAGGGGCTCCACCTCCCCGAGGGCCCAAGGGGCAGCCTAGGGAAGTCCTGGGGAGCCAGGGAGGGTGTGGTCAGGAGCAGGACAAGGTCTGGGGAACAATCATCCCCCAGCCAGGAAGGAGCATTTATTTAGCATTTTCAGAATCTTTTTTTTTTTTTTTTTTCCCACTAGAGCCACATGTTGCTATGGGAACGAAGATGGCACTGGGAACCCAGAGCCACTCACTGGCCTGACAGAAGCCTGTAAATAAATTCAGCCTCACTCCAGGCTCTGAGCTGAGTGGTCCTGGAGGGCGGCTCAAGCAGCCACTTGCAGATATGTCCTGTCGCCGGCTCCCTCGACACGCTGCAGGCCATTACTACTTGGAGCCCAGTAGGGGTGTGATCTGCAGCCGCAGTCTCCAATACCCTCAGCATGCTCTCACTCATGCCTGCCCATCCCTGGAGCCAGGACCACCAGATCTGTCCTGGGGACATTGCATTGACAGGGCGGGCCTGCTCTCCTGGGCTGGCCCTGCACCTTCCTTGTCAGCTGCTGCACACCTCTGCCGTCCCGATTTGCCGAGGCACCAGCATTTGAGATGCCTCCCACAGCTAAGGTGCTCCTCATGGGGTCAATGTCCAGCAGCTAGTAAGGCTGCTGCAGTCCTGGCAAGATAGGGCCTTGCCTCAGTCTCCCCCTGGATCCATCAAGCCCAGTGCCTGACTTAGTCATCAGGGTTACGGCCAGGGCAGAGTGAGGCTTAGTTCTACATCGTAGGATTTACTGCGCTTTTCTGGGAGACACGGCGGCCTGGGTGTGACCAGCTCTGTGCTCAAGGGCAGGCAACCGTACAACCTGCTTGCTTTGCTGAACATTACTTTCTGCTCAAAGCCAGACTTGGTGGGTGAAAACTGTACACTAAAAGATGCACGAGGCAGACACACGCAGCTACAGGGGCTCTACGCTCTCTGTGCCCAGCACCAAGCTGGGTGCCAAAGGTACAAAGATGACCGTGACATGGCCTCGCCCCTCACCACGTAAGTTCAATGAGCACAGTGGAGCCCCGGGAACCGCCTCCAGCTGTCAAGACCCCTCCGTCACTCCATTGACCTGGCAGGAGCTCTCTACCACAGACACACTTGGGTGTCAGTTATTTTTACTCTAAATAAAAAGGTAACCTGAATCTAAATTATCACAGTATTTTCACATATTAAAACGACCGCTGAAGTACTGACACGGCCCGATGCGCTCTGGGAGGGTTCTGACTCGGCGGATGCAGCCTGTGCTTGGGTCTCCCTCCCGCCGCCACCGCCGCCACCGCCTGCCTCTGGCGTGCCCTTGTGCAGCCTGGGGCAGGGTGCGAGGCGCTGTCCCTGGACTCTACTGGCCCTGACCTCTGCACCAGTGGCATCTCTGCAGGCCAGACGTGCGGCAATGCGCTGGCGAAGCCATGAAACACGTCCGGGGTGAGTTAAGGAAGATCACGAAGGGGGCAAGTGCAGCACGACCATGTTCACGCCGCTCCTTTCCCTCTGGAACGTCCACTTTCCTGTTACTCACACGCCCTGTCTCCAACCAAAGGTCTTTCAGAGGTTACACCACACAGGGCAGGGATACACGCCATCTGCAAGATGTCCTCTCAGAAAGCCACCGTCATGTCGTGAGGCCCGAGGGCTCCGTGGGAGCCTCGGGGCCGGGAGGAGGGGAGGGTGGGTGCTGGCTTCCATCCGCTGGGCCCAGAATGGAGCCCGCTGGCCGAGATCAGGGCCTCTCCTGCTCAACAGGCCCGTGCGGGCAGAACGAACCGGTCTACCTGACTCGGCTGTGGTTACCAGGACGTCACTGAGTAGCACATGCGCCTCACAAGAGGAGCCCTTACCTCATTTGCCGTGTTGTGTGTTCCCACGATCCGGATGAAAGAGGCGGGCTGTCTCTCAAAAGTCACTGACTGCCAGGACCTGGGAAAGGAAATGCAGAGTAAGTGGCGCCATCATCCTGCGTCTGCCAGAGAGAGCCGCAACACAGGAAGTGCAGCCAGGCCACCACCTCCCGTGTGGCCGGACAGACTCGGAGGGTCCCACCAGGACCCGCATCTCCTCCAAGAAGGCACTAGGACCCATCAGTGAACGTGACTCGGGTGGGACTGACTAGGTGGATTCAAAAGGCACGAAGTAGAGCGCACACTTCCAGGGTGGCAAGGAGGGGGCAAGGCCGGGGGCATGGCGTAGGCTCAGCTCTCGCCCATAAAATGGGCCAGGGCTGGGCCAAGGTCAGAGGCTGCTGGTCGGGGGACACCGGGCTGGCGCTGGGCAGGTGGGGCTGGACTCAGCACAGGGCAGGTGGCTTCTCCTGGCCCCTGAGGCCCATGCTCAGGCCAGCTGTCCTGAGGCTACTCCTCAGGTTGAGCCCGCAGGGCCAGGTCCTTCAAAGGGGCGGCTGCCTCGCAGCAGTCAGGATGTGCCGAGGCGTGCGCCCACGGCTTCAAGCTCCGACAGTACTGTCTACAACAAATACGAGGGGCTCGCAGTTGCTGCCAACCCTCCTCCGCTCGCACGGTGCAAGTGCCAGCTGCTGCGAAGCTGTTTCCTGTAATTGTCTAATTACCAAGTAACGCTAGCAAAGAAAATTCATGTATTTGCACTTCGTTTTCTCCCTCCGGCTTCAGGTGTTCCATCCTCTCTCGCCATGAGCCTCCCACTGAGGCTGATTCACTGCCGCCTGGACCACAGGCCTCAAAGGTCATTAAAAAATCGTTATGGCCTATGTGCTAAGGCTGGGCCTCAGAAAGCAGTTTCCTGGGAGCAGAATCGGAAACATCACTCTTGGTACAGACGCCGACATTCACGCATGAAGCTGCCCTGACCGTCCCCAGCGCTCGCCCCTGAGTCTCTCAGGGCCCAGTGAGGTAGGCCAGGCCTAGCTGTCACTTCTGGGCTAAGTTCCTTCCTCCAGGCCTGGTGGAGCGAGAGAACCGGAGGGCGCCAGCACACCACAGGCCCATCTGCTGCCGCTTCCAGCCAGCCCTCCAGCCAAGGGAGAGGCCCCATGCTCCCAGCGGAGCTCTGGGCTGTCATGGCCTTGGAGGCCTGAGGTGAGGGCACTCCCTGGCTGATGCTCCCCCTCCCCACACCATGCCAGGCTCCTCCGCAGCTGCAGGCTCCGGGTGGCGGCCTGGGCAGGAGGGAGTATCTGTGAGTAATAAGTTCAGAAGGTCCTGACTTAATACCAATCCTCCATTACATCGCATTAATATCTAATCACATTAGGGTTCATTTGCACTAACACAGCCTAAGAGTTGAATATATGATCTCATTTCGAGCAGAACCAGATACTAATGCTAACAGCGAAATACCAGTAGGAACGGAAGCCGGTTAAGATGAGGTAACGAGCAACTCGCCCCCACCCCCCACCTTGATTCCACGTCCCCTGAACTCCTTCAAGATGACCTTGCTTCCCTTCCCCATCTCTCCTTTGCCGCCCCGGCCCCGTCCCCATCCCCCGCACTCCTTCCCTTTCTTGGAGATGGTTTCTCCCCACAATGCCCAAGCTAGTCTCAAGAAGCCTCTTGAGTGATGGCAGGTACATACCACCGTGGCGATAACTCCAGGACTGAGCCACACCCAACTGCTAGGTGACCCCAGAGCTCACAGTCTCAACTGAGATCTCCCAGGGCCAGAAAACCACACCATCACTTAGCTTGTGGGAAAGCACTTCTGTGAGGGCTGCAGCGGGCCTGGCAGGGGAGGACAGGAGCACCGGGCTCATACACTCAGCTTTTCCACTGAGCTCCTCCCTGCGAGTGTCCTGCAGACCGAGCAGCGGCAGCCTGGCCTGAAGTCCACCCCACACTCCAGCTCCAACCCTTCCTTGGCTGTGGTTTTCCTCCGCAGCTGACACTTCCACATGAGGTTCAAGCCACGGGCACGTCTAGGGAGTGACCGCCACAGTGAGCTACATTTTGTCTTTGGACAGGAGACTCCTGAGACTCATTCACTCTCCTGCATACGCTTCAGTAGAATGTGAACCTGCATTTTGAACACGACCCCCCACCCACGGTGACAGCTTGGTCCCGGAGCCAGGCTGTCAGCATCCGAATCTTAGTTTGAAGCTGAGGCAGGTGACCTGACCCCTCTGGCCCTAGTCCCTTCATCATAAGATGGGTACAACAAAACAATCCTCTAAGATGATTTTGTTAAGTTCGAGCACCATAGCAAGTGTGAAATGGTATCGGCATTTACTAAGTGCTAGAAAGAACATAAGCTGGACACAAACCTTCGCAGCACCAGGTGTGACAGCACGCCTCACCGACTGCCAGGCGGGCCTCTGAGAGGAGCCCAGCCAGCACCCAGTTCTTGCGGCAGGAGGGAAGTCAGGCCCCAGGGATCAGACAAATGTGTGCTGAGTACATGCTTGAGTCTGGTGCCTGCTGGGTAAGACTAAGGCCCACTCAAGGTGTGCTGCTTACTCTGACGGCATTTATAATCTCACCAGGGCTCCCAGGTCACAAGCCAGTGGTGTCCCGAAATGCCCCTCCTGCTGGCTGTGTGACAGCGGGTGGGAACAACGTCCCCCAAGAACTCAAGTTATACATTCTGATGGGGTTCCCTGGCCCACCCACAAAATTCTGTTTAATTCATAAGAGGCTGAAACATATGTATAAAGTTTTACAAAGTGAAAAAATGGTATGCTGCTACAGTAATAATTAAGCTAGGTAGAAAAACGGGATCTAAAGCAGTCTTTCCACGCTGCTGGGTGCACTTGGGCTGGGAGTGCTCACTCCAAAACACGTCACAGCGAAGGCAGCCACTGCTGGCTGCTCCTAGAGGTTGTGGATCTACTCATTCGTCCATGCCTTCATTCACACAGTGCTGAGGACTGTGCACTGTGGACTGTGCCAGGGCCTCAGGCAAGCTCGGTGAGGGCTCCAGCCCCGGGCACAGCCCAGCCACAGGGGCAGCTCCACGTTCCCACCTGGAGATCTGGAAGGCGAGGCGGCCAGCAGCCCTGGGGCACATCTCTGGTCGGACCCACCCCGGCCTGCGCAGAGCGAGGACTCACAAAGTGGGACAGCACACATGAGACTGCACGTTATTTCGGGAAGGCACATCCTTGTTACATATTTTTAAATATTCTGGAAGTATATGTGCTAAATTCTTGACAGTGCTGTCTCAGAGGAGAGGGCGAGGAAAGGCACCACTGACGGGAACAAAGGAGACTTCAACATTCACTGGAATGTTTCATTTCTTTGATTAGAATAAAAAAGACTTGAAGTGTATGTGAAAAATATTAACCATGGTCAATTCTGGGGGAATGAGAATGTGAGTGAAAATTACATTACTTTTTGTTCTTTATATATTTTAAACAGCTCCTGAGATAAATAAGAAATAGAAAAGAGAAGAAAGCAATCAAAGCAGTGTCTGTGTTTATGTAAGAAAGAACTTGCCGGAGGTGGAATTAACTGAACTGCAAACAAAGTTGGGGAGAGTGGCGCTGGGCCCATGGCTGTGATCCGGGTGGCAGGCCGGCTTGGACGCTGCACCTGTGGAGGAGGCAGAGACAGGACAGCCACTGGCCGGGGAGGCGTCTGTCTCTGCGCGGGCCGTGCTCTTGGGAGAGGCCCTGGGTGATGGGAGAAAGGAGCACGAGAGCAGAGCTGGGCTCTGCACTCGGAGTCTTGCCCTGGCTCCTCCTGTGGGTCCTATGCCCGGCTGCGGGTCTTCTCAGATCCTAAAGATCGTGGGACTCCGCTGGGCATGCTGGAAGAGAAGGCAAGCACCAGGGTCTCCAGCAGTCCTGCGGAACCCGGGCAGGTGGGGACCAGAGGAATCCACGGAAATTCTTTGCTGTCTCTAGGAAAAGGGCCATGAGCGGCTGGGAGTTTAGCTTTGAGGTGCTGTGCCTGCCTCCGAAGTGTAAGGTCCTGAAGTCGACTCCTGGTACTGGAGGAACTTTAATATATATCTGAAGAACTTTAATATATGTTTCACACAAAATATGTCATCCCCCCAAACCCACAAGACAGAGGAGGGATGAGGAGATGCGATGTGACCATCTCTGCATCCCCACCAGGGAGATGACATGCAGTGAGCGGACTCTCCTGCAGAGCCCCAGAAAGACCCAGGCCCGGGGCAGCAGCCACCTCTGGAGGGTCTGTGCACAGCACCGCACCACTCGGGCGGCTGAGTAGAGGTGGCACAGGAACAGGCCCCAAGGGCGAGATTCCAGGACTCTTCCCTCCCATCACTTCTGGCCTCCCTGGCTCAGCCCAAGGCAGGACACTAAAGGAGACAGACACACTGTCCATCCACCCGTCCTTCCAAATGCCTAAGAGGATGGGCCCTGGGAATGGCGCAGAGAGTGTCCCGAAGGGGCTTCCATTCCACAGGGAGCCTGGACAGCTGGTCAGAGTTACGGACACACGAGCAGGCGGAGGGTCCTGCAGGAGATACTTCTCAGAGGCCTCTCTGGTGAAGCGGCTATTGAGCAAAGACTTTACAAGTACGCGGGCGGTGGCCACGCAGAGCTCAAGGACCTCTCCGAGAGGGCAGTGTGACGGCCAAGCGCCAGCCCTCCCTGTAACCCTCCAGGAGCCCAGATTCCCCGGGCCGAAAGGTTAAAGAAGAGCCTATCTAATACAAAAGATAAAGATGAGGAAAACAGAAGAACGTGACTCCAGGGGTAACATAAAATTCAGTAAGCAGAATGAAATTTCAGGAAAAAAAATCCTCATGTTACCCTCAGAAAGATAACATAAAGCATCATTGAAGTTTTGAAATAAGATGATATAAAAAGAAACATTAGAAAACAAGAACGTGAGCTTGTAAATTAAAACTATGAACTGAAATAAATAATTCAACAAAAGGGTTAGAAAGCTTAAGTGGAAGAAATTTCCTAGGATGTCAAAATGAGAGAGAGAGATCGGAGAAGGAAATGGCAGACCTAAACTAGGAGGTCCAGTATCTAATTAGTAGATGCTCCAGCCAGGGAGAGCAGAGAAAATACAAGCTAGGAAACTGTCCATGACACCGGGAAGTTTCCTGGACATGAACTGAACACACTCCCTGGTCACAGAGCACACCGAGCGCCCACCCTGCTAACGGGGAGCGGCCCTCACCAGAGCGAGTTCTGCTCCGGACACTTCACAGACTTTCTGTGCTTCTGGGCAGGGAACAGCAGATCGAAACAGATCTGGGAATCAGATTCATGTACAATTTTTCTAAAACAACACTGGAGCTGGACAGCAATGGGCCTTCCAAATGTGACGGACAGTGTTGTTCCAGCCAGACCACCAGCCAAGGGTGAGGCAGAAGGAAGGCACTTCCTTTTAGCCATATGTCACTACAAAGTCCTCTCCAGCACTATCACCACAGCCTCCCAGAAAAAGGAGCTCTACCGAAATAAGGACTTAACTAAGACAGAGACCGTGAGCCCTGACCACGGAGGAGGGCTCTCCTGGGGCAGGGGCTGGGAGGTTCCAGGCTGAGGAGCCCCGGGTGAGACCGAGCTGAGAAACTCCCTCTGACCAAGGTCAGACAGGTGCCTCAGTGATAAGCCCAGAAAAAATTAATGGAAAACTGAAATGTTTTACTTCTAGCAAAAAGAAAAGTGATCGTAGTGGACCACACGGCTCACCTCAAATCTTCTGTCCCCCAGTCCCAGTAATGCCGACGGCACTGTGCTACGGAGAAGGGCAGGCCCTGGGGAGGGAGGGCAGGGAGTGCTTACCTGGAAGGCTAACAAAGCTTGTCTGGACCTTTCTAAGTAGGAAGATAATGGACAACTTTGACGATGTCATTTACAAATACAGAAGTTCAGGCCAGACAGGTCTGCTCACCCCTCACAGCCCACCTCTCCGGCCTGGCTGGGTGGGAGGACAGAGGCACCAGTGACTGCCCTGGGGCAGTGTGTGCCGATGCTCCCAGCGGTCAGCAGCGGGAGATGTCCAGGACAGGAGCCATCTCCACATCAGCCCTGGGGACTGGTAAAGCTGTGACAAAAATTGCGCTGTGGGAGGGGGAGGTGCGGGGAAGCTCGAGAAATCCCCAAGATGCGTAAAAAATGGGGAAACTTCATTGTTTAAACTTTCTCTGGAGGAAGGTGGACGAGAGGGAGACATTTTGCCGTCTACGTAAAGTAGGTGACTTCCTTAAAACCATAATAAATGTATTTGCTCTGAATATACTGTCTTTACACAACGTTAATTTTTCTGAGCAGGAATGGGAGGCACCGACTGCTGCCTTTTCTCATATGCCCTGTGGTTCTAAGGACTCACAAAACTACAGACGTGTATGCATTTGATATAAATTTAAAACTTTTAAAGTTAAAAACACGAAGCAGAGCCAAGACAGAGTGAGGCCTGTGGGGGCAGCATGGGAAGGGCTCCTGGGGACAGATTTGTTTACAATCTGGGGAGCAGGGCTCTAGGAGATTCCCAGAAGGCAGAGTAGTAAAGGCTGTCTCCCGTCAACCAGGCTTCGCGGTGGCACGACTCCTCTCCAGGTGAGCCTGATAGTTAGAAAAGGCCGCGCCTGAGCGTGCAGGCTGGCGGGCGGTGCCTGGAGTGGTTCTTATGGACTGGCTCACTGCTGGGATGGGCAGCGACCACTTCCATCTCCTTCATCACCTCCAAGGATGATCTGGGCTGAGAGAACTTCCCCCACCCTGGGGAGGCAGGGCGCTGTTCCCACAGCCCTTCAATGGGCTCCCACGTCTTCGACTCAGGCTCCCCAGAGGTGTCTGCCAGGGTTTACAGCAGCCCCCCGCGGGGGCTTTTGGAAGGCGACCGACTAGGGCAGTTTACTGCTGACTTGTATTAGGAGGCGGGGCCTGGGTGCAAAAGGTGGTTCCAGAGGGTGCGGCCGGAAGTCTGGAGCCTCTTCTCCTTCAGTCCCTCCCTTCTTTGCTTCCTGTTCACCACACAGGGAGCTCCTCTCCTCCGCACATCCCTCTGGCCTGCCTTCCTGCCTTGGAGCCCACTGTGCAAACATAAGCCAGAATAAACTTGCCCCTCAGTTGTGGGTGTTGGTATTTTCTGGTGGCAATGAGGGAAATAGTGTCCCTTGTGATGGAGACACACGTCCGCCCACACCCTGTCTGCCTTTGAAGGAGCCGAAGGTCCAGATCTCCAGCGCCCACTGGAAGAAGCCTCAGCATGCTGCCCCTGTTAACGCTGTATCTGGGAGTAAGCTCATTGTTTTCTGTGATGCTTAACCGGATTTTAGAGCGGTCTCAGTGTCCAGGCTTACTGGGAATTCTGGCCTCCCTCCAGTTGCCCTGTTTGTCTGTCCATTCAACAGTTATTTATTGAGAACTCTCTTCATGCTAGACTTAGGAAAACTGGCGCAAGGTAGGCTAATTGGCTGTTGATCTGAGACAGTAGGAAAATTGTTAGTTCCTGGGAACTCGAGGACATATTTTACTAGTTTACTGAGTTATTTCTAAAAAGGTTGAGTTCGCTTCCACCTTAAAGTGAGATTCTCTCTCAGTCAGGGTCTGTCCTGCGCTCCCTTACCCCTATCCCCAACTTCACCCAAAGAGGCAGCTAGACCTTTGAAGTCCTAGAAAGGAATAACTTGAAATTTGAAGTCATGAGTAGGATTCTGACTCACCATAGCTTTTTAGGGATCTAACATAAGAAATGATGCTCCAGTATCCTCATGCTGACCACTTCTCGGCCTCGAGACAGCAACAGCAGGGTTGGAGCAGTCACGTCCCTGCTCTGGTCTTCAGTCCCTGCTGTCCACCTCCCCTGGCCCTGCTGAGAAGTCTGGTTTTTGCTAGACCATGAGCCTCTACCCTGACTGTGTATCAGAAGCACCTGCGGACCTCGCTGCCAGGCCCAGGACCACCTCAAACTCAGACTCCCACCGTGGCCCGCTTGAGCCCTTGCCGGCTCCTTGGGGATTTCACTGAGCAGCCAGTGCCAGGGTCCCCAGATGGCCCCTCTCTGACGTCAAAGTGTACTTGTATTTACTGCCCTAATATAAACCAGTCTTGGGTTTTACCTTCTCTGTTCAGAGCATAATTTCCTTTTTTAGAGCAGTTTTCTAAGAGGAGGTCAGGACCCTCCTGCCGGCTCATCATGCACGCTGAGCTGGGAGCTTCTGCCCCTTGCGGCGGCTACAGAATGGTCTGTGTCCCAGGGACTCCTGGAGCATCTGAGTGGGCCCCCGGAGCGGGGGCTCAAGCCTGGATCTCACCCGCCCTCCAACCTCCTGCTCCCACCCTCCTCCGCAGGAGCGCCTTGGTTCCCCTGAGGGGATGCAGTAATTGATGATTAGCATTCCAAAGCTTGGCTTACATCCTGCTAGCCCGTCATATTTAATTACATTTTAACTATATTCGTCTTCGATAATAGCACGAACATAATTTAGATAATTATCTCTCTCTCTCTTATTCTCTGACTCTGTCTGTCTCACTTAGAGCTCCTTGCAACAAAAATCGCTTTCTCGGCTCAAACACATAAACAGACTCTGGGGCCAAGTGCTCTCTCTCTCCTGCAGCCTCAGCCGTACCTGGAGCCCAGCGGCTCGGAGGTCGCAGGGGAGTGAAGCACTAAGCCTCTGCCTGTCTCTGGATTCACGTTCACGCACAGCTGCTGGCGGAGGCGGTGGTGGGAGCCTAGGCAGGAGGCTCCGGGTGGTGTACAACCAGGACAGGCCTAGCTGATCAACTCAGTGTCCACTCAGCGTTTCTCTCTCACGAGGGTCAATGGTTTCCCTTGCCAATTTAAACTCTGGAGAGTTCTTAGCACCTGGTGAGTCTTGTGAGGAGAAGTGTCTTTCCAATAGGGTTTCTGCTACGCTTGGGTCTTATAATGAATGGCCTTTCTTTATTTTTTCGCCTTCTGTGGGAAACTATGAGGCAGGAGGGCGGCCAGGGACAACTGTCTGAGCACCTCGCTGCACCCGGCGGGAGGGGTGGGGCCTCTTCTTCAGAAGCTCCTGATCTTTTGTTTTTCTTGTTAAGCTAGCCATTAATAGCTGAGCTCTTCAGACACGAAGATTAATGTTGTCAGGTTCAGACATCCAAGAAGATTCTGAGCAAATAAATAAGCAACAAAAAATGAGCTCAGAAGTAGCTCCATCCAAGCCAACTTCCTCCAAGTTCCGGGATCTAGAGCCTCGAAGAACACTGCTGAACCAAGCGCACGGCTCAGCTCGGCGTGTGCACGGGAGGCTGGAGCCTTCGCTCAGTCCCCAGGCTCTGTCCGCATCCCTGGAGCTCTAGGAAGCGCCAGTGAACTCACATTTTAAATTTTAAAAATCACTGTGGCTCAGTCTTATCTGATACTGAAAGATTATCCATTAGCTTTAGACCTAATCATATACTCTTAAGTTTCTAGGTCTCAAGAAGCAAAAAGTTCTTCTATTTTCCCATGAAGAAGGGACACCATCGCATAGACTCTGCATGGGCAGGAGACAGGGAGAGGCGGAGCGGGTGTGGGCGTGTGCAGCAGACAACACAGGGACTCTCGCTGAGCTCACTCGAGTGTTCTCTGGGAATAAACACTGGGCCAGACTTCAGGACCCAGGCAGCATTTGGGGCCACTGTGCTCAGTGTGCCAGGCGACCTGCTAGCCTGACTGGCACCCCTGGTGGCTGGGCACAAGGGAATTCAGCAACTTTGCAGACAGGTAACCTCGTGGCCCCCGAGACATGAGAAACCACTGGACACAGGACCAAGAGAGGTGATGGAGGTGTCCGGGGGAGCACGGAAGACCTGGACAGCTCTTTCAGAGCAGTGGTCTTCACCATGGCAGAGACTCCGGGCTAAGCACACCGCTTCTCAGCCACGGCAGCTGGCAGGGCGGTGTGGACCTGCACTGGCCATGCCCAGGCTGGAAGGCCCGCCTGGGCTGTGCTTTCACATGTGTGAGGTCCCATCCAGAATGGGTGAGGTTATGTGTGCCAGGCCCATGCCTGTGGCTGAGGGAGCTCAGGAGGAGATGGGTCTGCGGGGCATGGCCCTGAGCAGGTGCCTGAGACCCCTCAGGGGCAGTGCCCCTTTGGATGGCTTAATGCTGAGCCTTGGGGCTTGGGAATTTTGCTGAAATTTGCTTGAAATAGCAAACCAGGGCCTAAGTCTCCACAACTGGCAACAGTGGAGGCAGCGGGCATCTCTGAAGGCTGGTGAGGGAAAAGAGCAAGTTCAGTCTGCTGCTTCTCAGAGGATTCCTTGTCCTGCAAACAGTGCTCAACAAAGTTATCGATTTAGTGATGTAAGCAGCTGCTTTCAGCCTGTGAGAAGTGCAGCCTGGCTCTGAAGAGGCTGCTGTCTCCCAGGAGAGCGCCTCCTCCTCCTCCTCCTGGCTCCTGAGAATGTCCTGTACTCATCCCTGCTCCAGAGCACAGTCCCTCGGAGACAAGGTGTGTGTTGGAAATGAGAAGATGAGGCATGTGAGGGAGCCAATTTTCAAATGTTAAGAATTTGGCAATTTTAGTTCTTAGTGTTTTCAATATCCAAGGGATTTAGAAGACAATGAAGACTAAAATGCCCCATAAATTTCAGTTTTAAAAAAAAGAAAGGCTGCATTTATGAGAAGTCAGGCCAAAAGCCCATGCAAAAAAAAAAAAAAAATCCAGTTCTGACCTGGGAAACCCACCACTATGCACAGAGCAAGGCCAGCAAATGGCTTCAGCAGGACCCCCATCTCAGAATCCAACCGATCAGTTTCAGACCTGAAAGTTGCACAAAGCCCTGGTGGCATGGCAAATCACTCAGCCCCTGAGGGAGGTGGTTAGTAAGCACTCCAACAACAGACTACCCCTCTCTCCAGCACTAAGGCTTGATATTTGCAGCTGAGCAGACAGAAATTGAGGGCACTCGGGAGAGCTTACGAATCCTCCAGAGTCCAAAGAAACTGTTTCTCTGTGATGAAAACTACTGCTCTGAGCAGAGTCACCAGCAGTGGCTGCAGCCAATGCAATCAGGGTCTCGGAGTATGGGTCTGTGACAGAAAGGTGGCATGCGGCCCGGAGGCCCAGCGAAGGCTCTGTGCAGAAATCCGGGGAAGTGTCACGGTCAACATCATCCCAGCACCACGCTCCATGCGAACGCGCAAGAGAGCTTTCTGCAAGCAGAAGTGGGGAGGCCTGGGGCGTAACCACCTTCCTGGGACAGTTTCTGTCAAAACAAAAGGTGAATTTCAGGGAATCATTTCTCCTCTTTTTTATTTTTGGCAGCACCAGGAATAGAACTCAGGACCTTGTGCTTGCCAGGCAGGTGCAGCACTATTGAGCTATATCCCCAGCCCTTCTCCTTTTTAAACAGTTTCTTGAAAAAAAAAAAAAATTAAACACTCCACCTGTCCTCAGCTCAGTGTCAATGACTTCCCAGGCCCACTACTATTGGCCTGGGCCTCGCGGAGCAGGATCCTAGGCTGCTGTGCAGGCCACTCCAGTTCCTGCTGTGCCCAGGCCTGGACACTGGAGAAGAGCTGCTTCCCTACCTCTGTGTGCCTTGGGCCAGGTGCCACATGGGGCTGTGTTGGTGCTCGTGTGCGGGAGGACTGAGGCAACCTGCTGGCGTCTGTGCATTCACACAGCAGCTGAACAGTGAGCAGGACAGGTAACGGCAGAGCACGTGTTAAGTACACACCTTCACATTAAACAATTTCAATATCTCATGACACAAAACCAAACAACAAGAGAGATGAGACTCAGCAAATCTCTAACAGAGAATGGGGTGCGGCCAGCCACAGGACATCACCAGATCATTGTAAGTGGCCACCAGGAGGAGGGGCTTCCCAGGAGTCCTTGTTCAATGAAAGATCCTGATTCCTCTCTGGCCAAGCCCAAGATCCCCTTCCTTATGTCTCTGCAAACTTGAGCTTCACGTGTGTACATGCGTGTGTATGTGTGTGTGTGTGTGTGTGTGTGAGCGCACATCCAAGATTTGAGGCAGTGTATTTCTTAACACTTGCTTTGGACTTTGTTGATGTCCCCATGGCTAAGACATCACAAACTGACTTCTTTACCACTGCATGACAAACAAACGACACACAAGGAAATATACCTTCCTTTCAGGCTGTGTTTCAATCTACCCCTGGTTATTCACTGTGCCAGTCTCCTGCCCTGAGGGTTTGCAGAGTTGAAGGCAGATGCCAACAAGTCAAATTGCATTCAACAAGGTTAAAAGTTATCCTTGGCACATGGAAATCTCCTGCAATAAAATACTGCAAGACAGTTGCTGGAGCCAAATCAGCTTATTTTTCTGTATTATTTCCTGGGATGAAGGGGATGAGTGTGAAAAGTGACCAGTAACTCTTTCTCTTTCTCTTGTCAGGCTCTGAAATCAGATAGATCAACTATTAATCTCAGGAAGGCAGCAGTGAGTGTGTGCAATAAACTTGTCATCATTTTATGAATAAGCTCTCGGTCACAAGGGCTTACTGTCTGGCAATTCACCTTTTCCATGATATTTTCTATCGCTTGTATTTTGGAGCAGCTTAGAAGGAATATTATTTGTGTTCCTGGAGACCAGAACATAAAAAGCCCTCTGAGCGATCGAGATGTACCAGCAGGCTCTGGGTTTGCCTCTGGGCTCCAGAAGCAAACCGCCTGTGATGCTTGAGTGAACAGCACCCAGGGAGAGCAATCCCTCTGGGGCAGGACAGCACACGTCCCTCGACAGCTGCAAATGGGCCAGTTAGCATCGGATGACGTCTTGGGCGCCTATTGGCTTTCTGTCAGAGACTGTCAAATAGACTGTTGGTAATCACCACTGGCAAGCTGTTCAGTCAATATTTTTGAGAAGTTCAACCAAGTGTGTGAACGTACACAGCAGATTTTCCTAAAGTTGCCAGATGATTTACCCACCTCCCCTCGTGATGGCTTGGGGCCAGCAGAATCACACTGGTGTCCGCTGGGCCGCCCTGGGGGCTGTAGGATGTGAGATGAAGAGATGGACGGAATTTCAGTTGTCTATCATTCATCTCTTTTTTGAAATTCCATCAAGTCAGCAGAACTCTAGTTCTGAAATCTATACCAAGGAGCTTGTAAACTAGAGATTGACTAAAACATAAACAAATACAGGAAAAAATACAAAACAAAACAAATGAGCAGAAAAACATTGACGCTAACAAAATTCTACTGCATCTTCACCCAAACACTGCCCCGGGGAGAGGCCTCAAGGTCAGTTTGCAGGCTTAATAGGGGATCACAATCTCTGGGCTCTGACTCTGGATCTGGCCTCTGCCACTGTCTTGAGTGTTTGCTTTACAAACCTCAGAGCCAGACACCCCGTCCTGCAGTCAGTGACGCCGCCTGGCCTGTGTCCCGAGGTAGGGACGCACCTGACCGCCCACCCTGCCATCAGCCTGCTCCCTGCTGGCGTGACTCAGCGGCAGGTGAGCTGGGCCCTGGGCCTGACCCACCGTGCACTTGGGTGCCTGGGCCCGGCTCTCACTCATTGTTGCTCACCACAGCTCTGGCTGCAGGAATTCGTCCAGACTTGAGGCTCTGCCTGCCCTGAGACAGGGGAGCAAGCTTTTTCTGTAAAGGGCTCGATATTTCTTCTTCTTCCTTTGCAACATGGAAACCATTCTTAACTTAGGGGCTGTAGGAAAGCAAGCCGTGGGCAACGCGGCCCTGCCCCTGCCCCTGCTCCACCCGACCCCTGAGCTTCGGGCACTCTTGGGACTGCAGTCTGTCTCTGAGGCCATGTCCCGGCACCAGCCCCTAGTGCCCGCCACCAGACTGCACGGCTGCCCCCTGGCGGCTTCCCTGAGGACTGCTTATCCCAACGCACCCTCTTCTACTCCGGAATATACTGTCCCAAAGTGAGGGCCATGCCAAGCTCCAGCTCTCGCTGTCGGGAGGTCTCCACCAAGTGCCCATGTTCTGCCTTTAGCCTAGGATGGGCAGCGGGGCTGGGAGCTTGACAGAACAGCCATCCAGGACTACAACAGACTGACATGCTCATAAAGGCGATGTTGTTCATTTTGACTTGACTTTATTCTGAAATCTTAACAGATCAATAAACTATGCCTCTTAGGCACAAAAATTTAGGGAGTTTCTCGGGTAACTAGAAACGGCATTTCTAGTGGAGCAGGGAATTTTCTCTGACCTGGCAAAGCCACTGATCATCGAGTGTGACCTAGAAAAGACATCGTCCTGGACATCTGTCAGGCCCACCCGGACTGCGCTCCAGGAGCAGAGACAGGTCTCTGTGCACATCGCTGCAGAGAGCGGCCTCAGTGAGGCCGGGGTGGCTGGGCTGCTTCTCCACAGCAAGGCAGCAGGAGTAGTATCAGATGTGATTTGGTCATTGCTTTATCACTTTCTCCGCCTCAGACTAAACCTTTCCTTACCAAATTAGCCACCTGAGTCCCAGGCTCAGCTTCCCTCTCTCCAATACTTTTCTGACTTGAAATCCCTCGGACTTGTCACCTTGTCCAGAGCCTGGTGGCCATGTACGTGCCCAGTGATCTCGCTGTGGAACCACACGGAGCCACGCCCGTGACCTACTGAGGATAAAACCAGGCGCTCTTCCAGTGGGTGTGTGTGCCTGTGGTAGACTATCTGTCCCTAGCAGTTACTGAAGAGATGAGGGAGCAGACGCTGTGAGCTGGCTCTGCGTTTGAGCCCCTGCAGGCACTGGGTTCACTTTCCACAGCAGATGACCTCAGAGGCAGGACAGGGGCACAGCCTTTCACACACGGAGGGACTCGCAGCATCGGAGACGCTGTCCACAGAGCCGCTGGGCAGACCCTCTGCGGCAATGCATTTCCGATGCAGCCTATCAACAGGGTTTGTTATGTTGTCAAATACAGTAGGGCAGTGTATCACACGCACGAGTTGATGTGGCTGTGTCTGAAACACCCCGACAGCCATAGGCGTGTTTGCTGACTCACCACAAGGTGAGGAGCGCGCAGTACCCCTCTTCAGCTAAGTGGGTGCCCTGATGTGGAGGTGGCCGTGTGTGTGCCCGTCAGGGCCCAGCTCAGCTACCGCTGTGCCCTGGTCCCAGGATTCTCACCTCGCCTAAAGAGCAAGCTGTGTTCCCACGGCTCCAACCAGGGAGAGAGATTCTTTAAAGGGGAATTTATTTTTGGCTTTCTTTGAATAAGCTACTTCGACAAGGGGAAAAGCTCCTTACCATCTAGAAGTAGCTTTTCGCTGAAATACTGCTTCTAAAAAGGGGAGAGCCCTGTTGGTGTTTTCCCTGGGATTTGAAGCACTCTTTTCTGCACGGCTTGATAATATACACCTGTACTGGCCAACAAGGGATCTTTTACTCAACTCTCATAAAGTTTTACAATGTATGATTCATTTCAGAAATGAGACTTGATAATGCAGATTTATCACAATGAGAAGCCTGCCTTTAAAATGTGATTTAATGATGCCTGTACTTATTCGCTGACATCTTTATAAAACTGTTAGTGTGGAAATATATTTGTCTTTTTGAAAGTAATTCTTCCTTTTACAAGTGTCAGGAAACACAAGAGCCACACAGTAAAAATGCAGGGCTCTGGTTCTGCAGGGTGATGCTGCCCAGGTCCCTCTCTGTCCTCAGACTCCAGCCACTGGCGAGACAGCCACCTCTCCCTTTCCAGCTCCTTCCGCCCACACGGGCCTCCACTCAGGGCTGCTCCTGTCCCCGGAAGGTACAAGCAGGCTCTCCAAGGTCACATACGTGCAGTAACACAGTAAACAAACAACTGCTGATTGTGATTTAGAGCTGCTTTTCTTTCTATCTTAACCTGGTTTACGAGCAGATCTTGATGATTTAACCTTTCAGCCAATTAGAACAGAAGGTTTGATTGACAGCAAATGAATAAATAACACTTTAGTGCAGGAGACAGAACCACCCTTCCCTATTAATCAGTCTCTCTGCCTGTGCGCAGGTAACACAGTATTTATCACGCTGCTCCGTCACAGTCCCAGGGGGTGTCATTTCATGGCTCACCAGTAAAAACGTCACATTTACAGCAACTGCCCTCTATTACCGTCGATAACATCTAATTGATATGTCAAACCTCCAAGGAATGCAATAAATTGAAACACTGCCTCCCAAAAGAAAATAAACTGGCAAACAGGTAAATCAGCACCTGTCTTGCAGGTATCACTCAGACCCATTCCACTCAAGAGCCTCCCACAGGAAGGTCGGCACTGTCTTCCTCAGACTCTGACGTCCAGCACTGGATGCATGGACTCCCAGGTCCATCTCACAGGGCGCCCAGACCAGAGACCCACAGTGACCCACAGCTTAAACCAGTTTTCCAGGAAAAAATGCGAGCGGTCTGTGGATGTAGCGGTTTGCAAGAGAGCAGTAACCATGACCTAGTGACATGACGGACTTTCTGATGCAGGCAGAGCTTGGGAGAGCTGATCTTCTTCACTTTCCAAGCATCCCTACAGAGTGGGAGGGGCTGGAATAATTACTCATCGGTCAGAAGAAGAAAGAAATGAAACCCAGAGAAGGAAGAGACAGGTCTAAGCACTTATTTAAAAAAATCAGCAACATTTGACACTGAAATATAAGACCTGGCTTAAATAACAGGCTCTTAACCACTCACGTACCACACAATGAATATTACTGCTTAGAAATCATACTGCTGAAGACAGAACAGACTAAATTAAGACCGAAAATTCATCTGGTTTATTTACTGAACTTAAGCATCTTAACCTTAATAATAAAAAATGAGATATATTACAGAACTGCGGGGGCACCATGACTGCGTGAAGGGTCTCAGCAGAAAAGTACATACACTTATCTGTCTCTCAGAAGCAGAAACACCCACATGTGTCACATGTGCAGACAGACAGACGTGCAGAATATGCACTTCGGCACACGTTCCCTACACAGAGCAGGTGTGTGGCACACATGTTCTCTCTGGCTTCCGTTTCCCTTTCTTATCCTCATTTTTAAAACTGTGGGTAGGAAAGCTGGCAGAAATGAAGTTCAGACCTGAGCATCAGCGTCAAAGCCAGCAGCTGCACGTCCGCACAGTTGTGCTCCACGGAACCGGGGATCAGATCTGGATCTCGCATCACAGTGCTCTGATCTTTGTATTTTTATTTTGAGACAAATTCAGGTTAAGTTGCTCTTGCTGGCTTTAAACTTGCCTGCTCTGCCTCAGCGTTCTAAGTAGCTGGGATTACAGGTGTGTCCCATTGTGTCTAGCTACTCCATATTGAAAGTAACTAAAATCCGTTAGCGTCTGCGATCTGGACGGCTTACCGGTAGGTCGGAGTCTCCCGGCCCGCACATGCGCCTTCCACTTGTTGGCACTCCTCTTCTTGGATTTATCTCCTGGCTGGCTTGGCTGGCAAGCTCCTGGCCTCCGAGCAGCATTCCTAATCTCAGATACAGCCCTGCGTGTACTTCTGGATGGGGGCCATCTCATTACGATGAGAAAGAAAAAGCCTGTCCAAATCCCATGCCACTGCTTGAGGGAAGAGGATCTGAGGGGCAAAACCAATGCTGGACCAAAAATATTTAAAAACCTCATACAAAGACTGTTTAGAGATTACCAGCCAAAGTACACTCAATGGGCAAACAGTACAAACAGAGGAGCTCTGTCTACTGCAGGGCTGGACAGGGCAAGGAAGTGCCGGGGAGGAAAGCTGAAAATACATAAGAAAACGCTCGTGTCATCCAAGATCTGCAAGACGAGTCATCACTGAGACAAAGACTATATACAGCTGGTTCACACAGAGCTGGTCTTTCCCATATCTGATTTTTTATGATTTATATATTTAATCAGTGTTATCCAAATAGCACCCGACACAAGCCTTCAGCCGAGTGAGGAGCTAGATTCAGAACAAGTGCGTCAGGTGCTGCTCAGAGTGTTTACAAGGCTTGGTCATCAGAGTGAAATTGTAATTTCAAGGTAATAATGAAATGTCATGCTGCAATTCCACAATCTAATTAGGGTAAATCCATAAATGTGGGTCAGAAAGTCAACCGTAGTTTATAGTCACTAGCTTCCGATGAAATTCTTGCTGGCAGATGGCTAATGCAGTCTTAATGCACTCTCCGGTGAGAGGGACGTACATCACGACCATGCCAGGGAGGGCACAAAAGAGCACACTCTCCTCAGAGCCCCCAGGGGCCTTTGCACCTGAACCAACATTTCAAAGCGAGGAACTGGTCAGCCAGATGCACTTCCCTGGAACCCTAGAGCCATCCACTGCTTCTCCCCAGACCTGGAACATGAAGCAGGAGATCGGCTAAGGGGCCTCCACCTCTTGTCCAACAGTGTGACCAGAGATCAGGCTCACATGCACCAAGTCTCCCGAAGTCACATGCAGATGAGCGCTCGGGACCGCAGGAAGCTACTCCACAGGGGTCTGACTGTGCGGCTTCTCCAGGTGGGAGGTCTAGGAGAACAGGGGCAGTCTCCGGCCCTAAGCTTACTAACATCTGCCTGGAGAACTGTTCCTCTAATAACAGACACTGATAATATATGCCAGGTGTGCTGAGAATATCAATATGAGCCATGCGGTCTCCGCTTTTATGGAACTTAGAGCCAATGAGAAAGACGTACATTGCTAAGTAAACCACAAACTGTGACAGGTGGGAATGTTATGACAGGAATGAACACAATGCCATGAAAGAAAGTAATAGGTGAGGCCTGCTCTGGCTTGTCCGGAAAGGTCACCTCCCTGGCCAGGCAAAGGGCAGGGCGTTGCGACTGCAGCTGGGAGCGCAAACCCTGCAGGAGCGCATGACCAGGTGGAAAGAACTCAGAATTGATCTCTCTGCAGTCAGAGAGACCGGACCCTGGACCTCAGACAGGCAGACAAGTGCTCTACCACGGAGCTACATGTCATGTCCTCGGAACACCTGGGGCGGTGGGCAGGTCTCACGAGATGCCCAGGCCGGCTGCATGAACTTGGGGTCCTTCTCCTCAGTAGCCAGCAGTCTCGGCATGTGCTACCCCACCAGCCAGTGATACATCGTGTTGTTTCACCGCTCACACATGAACTCCACATGTGCCAACTCATGTAAGGCTGCCTGACACATGTAAGGAGACACTCATGGGAACAGTGGCCGCGGGCGCGCCGGTCTGTGCTGCCCGGTACCCAGCTCCTGCTGTGCCCGCCTTGGCTTGCTGGGATGTCTGTCCCCCCTGCTTCTCTGCTCCAACCACAGGAACATCTTGCGCTCCTTCGGGTTCCCAGGAATAGGCCCTCCTGGGTTTGGGGAGGGGAGTGAAACCACCTTCTTTGTGGGGCTCTGGTGAGACGCGCCCCACCTAGGGCGCTGACTGCACAACTCAGCACCCCCACCGTGTGCACACTGCCTGTGTGAACTGGGGCCTTCTCAGGACGGAGCGGAGGGTCAGCCCCAGAGTCCCCGAGCTGCACACCCCGCAGCTGACAGGGGTCTGCATGCGGCTGTCATGCTGCAGGAGTCAGGAAGCCAGAAGAGATGGGTACAGGGGTCAGTGTGACGGAGAGGCTGCGGGTGCCGGTCAGACACAGAGCAGAGAGGTCGGACTGGGCCCTCTGTCTGACCATGAGGGGGAGGTTAAAAACCTCACGGTGATGTCAAGTCCGTTTAACTTTAGAGACGGGGTCTTTTTACGAAGTCACTGTCAGCCTGGAGCTCGCCAGACAGCCCACGCTGATTCAGATCCCAGTGGCCCCCCCGCCTCCGTCTTCCGAGAGCTAGGAGGACAGACACGCGCTGTCACACCCAGCAAGGTTCTTAACTTTAGGAAAAAGCAGTATTTGTTACCCACTTACACCCGTGCATATGCACACGATGGGGTACCTCAGCCAAAACGACAGAGCCCTGTTGTTTGTGGCAACAGGGGGAAACCTCGGGGACACTGTTCAGGGAAGAGGCCAGGCACAGAGAGGAGCGCTGCACACTCACCAGCCTCGGCAATACGCACACTCTAAAGGAGCTGCTCCCTCAGAAGAAGAGAGGAGAAGGTGGCCGGTCACAGGGAGGGGCAGGAGAGACCGGCCAGCAGACACAGAACAAGCTGCACAGGAGGAGGAGCTTGTGACTACAGTAAACGATACTGGACTCAGTATTTCAAAGTAGCCAGAAGAAGGGGTTTTCAAAGTTCTTACCCTGAAGAAATGACGAAAGCACAAAGAAACTGATATGTTAAATACTTAAATTTGATTATTACACTGTACATATATATCTTGAAACACCACCCCATACTGCATTTAAAGGTACAATTATTATGCATCAGTTAAAAATAAACAGAACATTCAAACTTGAGGCCTGGGTCCAAGCGCACTGAAATCACATGAGCTTGATCAGGAGGAAGATCCACATGTACACACCCACACACACCCACACACCCATCCACGTACACGCGTACACACACACACACACACACACACACACACACACCACAGAGGCACAGAATTATGTCCCCTGACATAAGATGCTTCTAAAGCCATTTGTGGTTCCATGGGGATCCAATTAACCACAGTCTCTCACAAACATTAAAACACAAGTTAGACATGAAAACACTGCTGCGGCCTATCAAAGGCAAGCCTGCAGCTGACAGAGCAGCCCTGAATAAAACAAAAGCCTCAGCCAGCAGATTTGCTTTGGAAGTAATCGACTTTGTAGCCAGGTTTGACCCAGGATTCACGGGGGGACAAGCAGAGGTTAGGTGGGGTGACGTGAGCACTTTGCAAGTGTGTCCTGGAGTGGCGTACTGTTTCAGCGCGGCCTCTAGCCCTGGCACAAGGCCCCAGAAGAGGGAAATGCTCTAGCTTACTGCAAAGAGATGTGATGTTTGAGTGCAAGGCAGAACTTCCTTTCAAGTTTCTCACCATCCTGGGATTCTTATTTCTCTCCAGATGAGACCACTCTGGGGCTGCACTTTGCAGTCTCGGCTGGAGTCTACAGCATCCCACGGAGTGCTGTGTTAGGGATGCATTTGTTAGGTGGCTCAGTGCTTCCCGTCTCATCCTTCTACGTCTTGGTTTCTAGCTCCTCAGGCTTCTAATCTATACATTCTCAAAAGTCTCAACAATGAGCCTTTCAAAAATAGCTGGAGAATAAAGAGAATGTACAGGCCCTCAGACAGACACATCAGCTATGCTCCGGTCTGCGCTGCTCTGATGTGGCAGGGAAAGAGAGCGACAGCGACGCAAAGCAGGGCTGGCCGCAGAGGTGGGCAGAGGCAGTGGGCTCAGGAGCAGCTTCAAGAGTGCTTCAGAGAGGCCACAAAGACAGACATCTGCAGAAGGGCGCGGCTCTGTGCCCAGCAACAAGCGGGGGATCGTTTGTCTTTGTGCTCCAGCCCCACTGCCGCGGCCCTGAGTGAGAGCGTCCTAATGGGGAGGGCGGTGCGGGCTGCTGTCTTTCAACGCCCAGCATCGGGCACCTTGTGCTCTGATTAGCAGCAGATTTGGGAGCAGTGGGTTCAGTTACAATCGGCACTTCAGCAATGACACGCAGCAGTGTCCTCTCAAGAAGCCTTCTGCCTCTGACCAGTTTGCCCTTGGCGGCTCAGCCCGCTGACTGGCTGCCTCTGCCCGGCCCCACCTCTGCCTGGTGAAGCCATCTCTGCCCTTCCTGAAGCCCCTTCCCAGCTTCCCCTCTACCGCAACTGCCACAGCTCCTGCCCGGACTCTGACTGCTGCTCACCCACGGGCTGCTCCCTCGCTTCCCTCTTTCCAGGGGCATACTTTTACCACCTGTTTATTCTTCTCAGCACTGCCAGGACAATCCACCCGATGGATCTCAGCATTACCACACCTCTGCGCCGCCAAAAGAACAAGCGCCAGCATCCTGAGCGGCACCAGGGACTTCCTGGCCCCCAGCCTCCTCTGTAGCCTCTTGTCCTTCTGGCACACTGTATACTCTGGGCACTGCCCAGGTACCCACGCTTTGGGCGAATCCTCCTCACCCTGCTCTCCAGTCATGCCAGACCCACTTAGCTACCCACTTGCACCACCTCATTTCACACCCACAGCAGGGCACACACTGCTCCGTGGCCTAGTGCCTCAAGTGCAACCTCACCACAGACAGCGCTCCGTCAGTACCCACCTGAGGGACCCCATTGGCAAGGGCGTGGCGGGGGAAAGACCACCCCCTCCTGTGTCCCCACCATGCTCAGTGTACACTCAGGAATGCTTTGCCTTGTGGAAGTGCCACAAGTTCAGGGGCTTTTTTTTTTAAAAAAGTAACTTGCTGTGTATTATACAATTCTACCAATGCAGCATCCTGGAAAATGGAGAAATGGGGAGAAGCAAAAATGACCAGTGCTTGCCAGAGAGTCGGGAGAAAGGAGTAGAGGAGAGAGACGTTCTAGGGCACTGAAAATCCTCCACGTGATACACAGCGGTAGACGTGGGCACAGGCACAGGGAACACAGCGGAACAGCGTGGTTCTGGCTGCAAACCTAACCAGAGGAGAACCGAACCGAATTTCTCCATAAGGTCCACACGGAACCTCATCACCGAGTTTGATGCCGTTCTTGTCCAGCCTGGTTTGTGAGGAGAACTGTGGAAAGAATCAAGTTCGTGAACCAAGGTGCTGCTGTATACAGCGCCAAGAATGAGTCCTGCAGTAAACCGTGGACATGGGCGATTCTGACGGCTCCGACAGGACCCTCGAGTGCAGTAAGTGTACAAACAAGTCTGCTGAGGGCACGGACAATGGGCAGGCTGGGGGCAGATGGACACAGGAAATTTCTGCACCTCCTGTTTGTTTTGGTGCAAACCCAAACATTGCAGTAAAAAAGTCTTTAGAGAAATCAAAAACATTAGGCACTTCACTTGACAAATGAAAAAAAAAATACTAACTTACTAACTAGATACTCACTAAAGGTATGCTGATATATGAGTGCCAGAATTAGGGTCTTCAACCCACATGATAGCTCTGCACATACTTTTTTTTTTTTTTTTAGGTTTTTTGAGACAGGGTCTCGCTTTGTGGTTCAGGCTGGCCCTGAGCTCAGCCTCCAACTCACATCACAGCAATCCTCCTGCCTCTGCCTCCCGAGTGCTGGGATTGCAGGGGTGAGCCACCACGCTCGGCACTGTGCTATGTGGTACTGGTTGCTGCTGGGCATGGGTCTCCACACCCAGTATGGTATGTGGTTACCCAGGTCCTTGTGCTTGCAAGACAGGCGCTGGAACCACTGAGCTAACTCCCTGGCCCAGCTCTGCACATACTTAAAAATAATTATCCTGACCCTATCATCTCTATGACGATCTACCTGGATCTCATTTATCCTTAGCTCCTTATACTGGTCTCTGCAGAAAACACCTTCCTAAGTCCTCATCACCCAGACCCCACCCTTGTACGTGTGGGCACGTGTGCACAGAGGCCATAACCCCAGCACCGGTGCGAAGAGTGAGTGGGCAGGTGCAGCGTGCAGACAGCAGCTCCACGCCTGCAAAAGCCCACACCACCCATCTGCTCACACTGAGTCTGTGGTCAACTACAACCGCAGCCCTCTTTCCCACAAGCTTCTCAAGCTTCTCTGCCCCATCCTGCACTTACACGATTGATTTTCTGAACCTAAACCGACGGCCCCACATTTACCCCCATTCCATCCCATCCTGTGGATCCAGCCCCACATGAGCGCTCTGAGAGAGTGGCCCAGGCTCACAGCTGCCACTGGTCCTTCCAAGCTTTGTCTCATCCAGAAATCTGAGAAGGAGACCTTGCAGGGCAAGGATAAAAATGACAAAGTGCTCAGGACCAAGGACAGAGTAAGGAAGGCCCTGACCTTTCTCTCCATCCCCGGCTGTGCTTGGCGGCCACACTCTTCTCCCCATCTGACTCTGGGCACCTTTCCCAGGCAGCTGTCTCTCATCAGCCTCCCTCCTGGCTCCCCGTTCTACACCCTCCTACCTCCTAATCATTCTGCACACCGCAACCTGAGTGACCTTTCAGGAGAGGAAACAGGGCTGGGGCGCAGTGTAGTGTGGAGCACCTCCCCTGAGCATGCTTGAGGCCTGAGCCTGTCTCTAGCAGCAATAATAATTGTAATTAAGTGTTTAAAAGCAGAAATATGTTCCTGGCGCTTTCTTGCTTAAAATCCTCCAGCGATTCCCCACTGCCTTAGAACTGAATCCATACCCCACGGCGGGACGTAAAGGTGCTGTGTGAGCTGCAGGCCGTGGCCTCTCCCATCACACTGCTCCCCTCGCCTCCTCCCCGGGCTGCACCACAGCAGCCAGCTCTCCACTCCGCACCTCTCCAGGGCCTTAACTCTTGCTGACATTCTTTTTCCCCAACACTCTGGAAGCCCCCTTATCTGAGCTCAAACAGCACTTTCCCAGAGAGGCCTTTCTAGCCCGAAGCAGCCTCTCTTGCCTACCACAGCCCAATGATAACCCTCTTAGAATTCTGATTCATTTACTCTCAGCCATTTTCTAGTAACCAGCCTTACTCAGTGCTTGACACACAGTAGATGTTCAATTATTATTTATTGAATGACTGCATTATGGCAAGAATTAGAGAATCAGGAAAAATAAAATATATGTGGTATGACTTAACTTCCATTAAAAAGTGGCTTTTGGTTCCATTGTTGCACGTAATTATCTACTTCGTTATCAATATTTTATGATGCCATCAAAAACTCAAACTGAATTACCAGCACTGAGTGAGGTCAGATAATAACTGGTAGTACAAACGCATTATGTGGATAACACAGACATGGTACTTAAAAACTGCGCGCTGGGCAGACCTCTGGCAGACGCAGCTCTGGGCCACAGGGTGCCACTGGATCACAGCAGCTGTTTCCGAGAGCCGCTGCTCAGTCAGGTCAAGCCACGCCCGTGTCTCTCACTCTGCATTTCTATGCTCACACCTGTAACATTAGGGGGAAGGCTCCCTCTGAATTTAAAACCTGACTTTTATTGACTTAGAATTCCACTACCATACCGGCAGAAGGCTCTATTTAAGTAGAAACTCACGTCATTGACCCAGTGGCCAGCACCTTAAGGCTCTAAAGCAGGCTGTCCAGTAAGCTGTAAAGTGGGGGAACAGCCCCCAGCAGCAGCAGTCCCTCCCGCCCTACACGCCCTGAGCGGCTTCCCTGAGGCCCCCCGCTCCGGGCGCCCTGCCGGCCCCGGGTGGGCGCCCTGCCGGCTCCGGGTGCTCTCTGCGGCCGAGTCCTGTGATGGGGGCCCGGGCCTGCATTCAGTTCTCCTCTCCCAAAACTGCACAATAATGTCTTTGGATGTGAATATGTAAATTAAGTGTGTTTAAGAAGTAATCCCTGGTCTATAAGAGGGGAAGGCGAGAAGGGAAATGAGAATTAAAATGTGCTGTGCACAGGTTTCAACTCTCCGCATGACTGTCATCACTTTGGACTCATATTTCATAAAAATAAAATATTGAGACGGGCTGGGGAGTTAGCTCAGTGGTTCAAGCATCTGTCTTGCAAGTGCAAGGGCCTGGGTTCCATCCCCGGTAACCACATACAATACTGGGTGTAGAGACTCACGCCCAGCCGCAACCAGTACCACATACCACAGTGCCGGGCGTGGTGGCTCACGCCTGTAATCCCAGCACTCGGGAGGCAGAGGCAGGAGGATTGTGATGTGAGTTGGAGGCTGAGCTCAGGGCCAGCCTGAACTACAAAATGAGACCCTGTCTCGAATAAAATAAAATAAAATAAAATAATAAAGTAAATAAAATATTGAGAAAAAGTAGTAACCCTGCTCTGGCCACATCTGGAAAGAGACCCACGAGCCAAAAGAAGGGGTGGGTGGGGAGCAGGAAATGGAAAGAAGGGAAAAGTGAATCTGTCACCAAACGTCTTTCATAAAGGAACTTCAAGGAGAGGCCAGCAAAGCTACACCTCTTTGCTGTGCACTCAGGGTTCAGTCCGGCTTCTCCTCCAACAGCGAGAGGCCCCCCCCCTCCCGCAGCACGTGGTCCTGTCGGCTGAGAGCAGCCTGCAACACCAAGGGCTCTGTCACCGGAACAGGACATCCAAGGGCCACCTTCCACGAGGTACCTCGTGGTCCTGCGTACGGGGAGGTCCATCCCTGGTCTGGAAATGTCTCAGTCTCTCCTTCTCCAAATACAGGCTGAGCGCCCCATAATTCATATACCTTAAGGTCTGCTGCTCTGAAGAGTACGCTTTAATGGTTTTCAGTATATTCAGAATTGTGTAACCATTCCCACAGTTAATTTTAGAACATTTATGTTACGTCAGAAAGCAGCCCTGTGCCCTGTAGCCACTGCCATCCCTCACCTGCTCAAAGCAATGATGAGCTCTGCTCTTGTGCCTCTGTTTAGGCCAGTGCCTCAGGCCGGAACCACACAACAGATCACCTTCCGGAACTGGTTGATGTCACTCAGTAAAACATTTTCAAAACCATGTATTCTGTAGCATGCAGCAAAACCTTATTCCTTTTCATTAACAAATAATGTTCCACAAACAAACCTATTCCTTTTAGCCTTTTATTAACTGCTAGAAGTTTGAACTGCTTCCACCACAGGGTGATCACCACAGACGCCACACTGACTGCCCGCTGCAGGGCTGGCACAGTGCGACTTCATAAGAGACGAGCTGTCCCCATGTCCGGCAAGAGCTCCCTCAGCCTCCTCTACCCCATCTCTGCTTTGTTCCCAAATGGCGAGGTTCTTAGGGAGCCAGAAATCTCTACCTGTGTTTGTAAAACTTGGGGTTTTTTTGAGACAGGGTCTCGCTTTGTAGTTCAGGCTGGCCCTGAGCTCAGCCTCCAACTCACATCACAGCAATCCTCCTGCCTCCGCCTCCCAAGTGCTGGGATGACAGGCGAGAGCCACCACGCCCGGCACTGTGGTATGTAGTTATGGGGATCAAACTCGGGACCTTGCACTTGCAAGGCAGGCACTGGAACCACTGAGCTAAATGCTGGGTCCAAAACTTGACTTTTAATAAGAGTCTTGCCTCAAAACACTTCCTAGGGAAGCACCTGACATAAATTCATTTTCCTGAGTTCAGGGGCCTGGCCAGGACCCAAGCCAAGCAAAACATAGCACCTGCCAACTTTGTCTTGGGCGCAGTGGGGGCTCAAACACTATTGGAAGGAATGTCCTTTTATAATCTCGTTAGAGATACACAAGTAACCTTAGCTAGGTGTATGACAAAAACTCTGGTGTCGTCAGCAGGAGAGCGAAGCCAGAGCTGAAGGCAATCCTGCTGAGTGGGTTGAGGACTGTGCTAGAAGGAGCCTGCAGCGAGAGCGCCAGCCCTCCACCTGGAAGAGCCGCCCTGAACCTCCCAGGGAAAGAAGGTGGAAAACGGAACAGCCAGAAAAGTTTTCATCACACTCCCCAAGCAACCTGAGATAAATAAAGATTCTCAAACAGAAAAGAGATAAAAGATACAAGAGAGATGTAGTGCAGCATAAAGCTCTTCCCCAAAGGTTTCTGTCATTGGGCTTTGGAGCTGTGTTCATTTAATGAGGCCTTTTGAAATGAGTCTCCCTGGACTATGGATTAGTATCACATAAAGAGGGCAGGCTTCCTCCTGAAGCTCAGGCTGTGCCTGGCCTGCTCCAGCAAGCCCCGCCTGGCAGGCTGTCGCCCACTCTAGGGAACCATCCCCTTCGGACACCACCTACCTCCCCATGGAGGAGTTGGGCCAACTGGATTTTTAATTCAGATTTTGGCTAGGATGGTCACACCTCCTTAGTGGGAGACCTCTGCTGTCTACATCTGTAAGAGGATTTCAATTTTTAACTTCCAGAACACAAGAATTTGGTGTGGATTAGTTTAAATCTCATTTTCTGCTCTTCCACAGTGATAACCTTCACCTAATTCATGATAAGTCTGACAAAATCTGTGTTGCAATTCTATTTTTTAAAAGGACAAAATTTTATGCAAAATGTAATTACTCACTCATTCATTCCTAAGTTTATTCCTTCATTTTTCATGAAATCATTTTTGAGCTCCCACCATGTCAAGTTCTGGACCAAGCTGCGGTAATTTGAAACAGAGTAGGACACAGACCCTGGCCCTCTAGAGGACAGCAGGCAAACCCAAAGTGATCAGAGGGAGTTTTGCAGCAGGTTTTTAATTTTTGCGCCCACAGCCTGTGACAGCGGCAGGGTGGTGCTCGGGAAAGAGCAGACCCCCAAGCCCCTCCTGCTGCATCGGCTCAGGGAGAGAAAAGGCTCAACAAAGGCTGAGCTTTGAACACAGCCACTGTGCTGTGGACGTGGCCTCTGCCTGCCAGCGCTCTCCATTTCTTACTTCTGGGCAGGTGGAGCTGAACACGAGACAAGGGCTCTTCCACCCAGTGACAGAGGAACATAATCTGAGGGCCCGTGACCTTTGTATTCATTTAAACAACTCAACCTTTCTCAAGCTGAACAGCCATCCACCTTCCCCTGAACCTGAACTGGCTGCCACATTTGCATGCATAATGTACCGAAAAGCCTTCTTTATAATGTTTACTTCTCTGTTTCTTCCAAATGAAATCACTGAAGGGCAAATTTGATTTTCAAATCAGTTTTAAAACATCTGCCTTCTAAAAAAGTAAGAGTAGGGAGATAGGCTTTTAGATTACAGGCAGGGGCTAATTATTTTTACTGATGACCCTGTGTCCATGTTAAAGATACAAAAGGTAAGGCGTTTTTAATGCACACCCAACCTCTAATGGGCCTCAATACTTCATTAGGAGGCGGCTTCCAGCAGAGAGGAGTGCTGGTGATTGAGAGAGAAAGTCTGAAACTTCAGGACCCCTCTTACACACCTTGTCTGGCCTTGTGCCTCCCTTCCCCTGTTTACTGTTGTCTAGGACTATTTCTCTCACATACAGAACTTTATCTGTGATAGCCTTAATCTCCAGGAAGCACGGCCTTTAATACATTTTGTTTGTTCTTCTGTTTCCGGCACTTCCCCAGGAAGAGAATATACCTGTGGTTCCAGGCTCGGTTCCAGGGTGGAGGGCTGAGCCGCCAGGCTCAGGTACACGTCGGCCATGACAGTCCTGAGAGTGAGGAGGAGTGAGGGGCTGAGGGCCTAGGACTACCTCACGTGGAAGATTCTGAAGGTCACACCTAGGTTCTGTATGTAAAGTAAACACGCATGCGGGTTCAGCCTGGACACTGCTCCAGGATTGAGAACCATGTATAGAAGACAGAAGGAACTTTAGAGGTAAATCCATGCTATTTTGTGTTTTCCGTAACTATTCCATATTTTTATTGATAACACAACAACACACACTGTTGTAGTAAAGACAGGCTTGGAGCCTGGTTCCAAGACTTGTCTCGGGGGAGCGTTTTCAGATGTGGAGTCTGGCCGGGGAGCAGACGCTCTGGCCAGTGGCAGGTCTCCGGCTGAGAGCTGGGCCTCCCTATTTCTGCCCCAGAGATCATGCTGCCTCCTTTCCTTCTCTCATACGCAGTGATGCTGCCACATTTCACACTTTCCTTTTCGGCGGTAAGATCACGGTAAGTATTTCCAGAACACAACCACCAGCATAAAAGTTGAGACTGCATTATTTGTACCTCAGACACGGTTCTATCACAGATTTATGCTTCCACACGTATGTGCCTTATTTTAGCAGGTGGCTTGTACTCCCCTGGGGTAGACTCCACCCAGGCTCAGTGCCCAGCACAGAGCAAAGCATGTGAACTCCTAAACCATGGGGCTTGCCCGCTCCGGTCTCACTGTGAGCCTGCCCTTTACAGGCTCCCTGGCCACCAGAGTAGCTAAGACGCAAGCCTCCGCTCCTTCCCACGGCTCTCTCATTTGTGGTCAGGCACCTTTTGCCACAAGCGCTGCCTTCACAACAATCACAGTAGCTGCTTCATAAAACGGGCTAAATGAATGAGCAAGTCTGCCTCGGGGTGCCTGCAGGTGGGAGTCCTGAGAGAAGGCAGGCAAGACTGGAGGGCTGGCGGAACAGCCCTGGCTCGGCACCATTCGGCCGCACAGGGAGAAGCGCCGCACCTGACCCCACCGGCTGACGCTTAGGAACAGACCAGCATGCTGCAAGGTCTAACACGGGTGGTCAGTGATGAAGACAAGCCCGACTCGCTCCTGAGCTGCCGATGGTCCCAGTCGAGGGTGTTCAGGGGTGCAAATGGTCACAGGGGACCCGCGGAAGCCAAGTAAAGTGATGGGACTCAAAATCAACGCTTCCCCTTTGCCATGTGTGTGGCACCCACTGGACCTGTAGGTCTTCTCTGTCTTGTGCTGTGGCTCTCTGCAGTCTGGAGAATGTTTCAAATGCATTAAAACCAACCAAACAAGGAGCCCAGGGACACTGAAGTACAGCTGTGTCCACAGACCCATGGGCAAGACGTGGGCCTGAGGGCAAAGCACAGGCTCCGCTGCACAGGACGGGCGTCAGAGCCGGGACCCTGCGCCTCCCGTCTGTCTGGCCAGAGTCCTTGCTTCTCACTGGAACTGAGGTGTTCTCGTGTGGGGAACGGGCCCGCGTCCAGGAAACTTAGCATGGTAACAGCTGACCCACTGCTTCTGCACACCCTCTGGCAGGTGCTTTTCCAAATGAAGGGAGAGCAGGAGCTGACGGCCCCAGTAAAGACTTCAGGCGGCTGTCTAACTTCCTTTTCCCATATCTTGTCCATACTTATCTTTGCATATGCAATAAAGTGAACAAATCACATGACCAAGACATTACTAAGGGAGAACACTGATATGGGACATTGTTTTGAGCTACCTGGAAAGCTACCCCAAACTGGGAATCTCGTCTGATACCCTACAGAGGGGAAACGATGGGAGCCAGATCAAACACAGGGCAAGTCCCCTCTGCTTTGGAGGAAGGACCCTCATTTGGACTACCATAGTTTGCTGACACCCAATATTATGTCTGTAATGGAGAACTTTCAGGCACAATGACTTAGGAAAGGGCCTCAAATCAATGAATCCAAATTTTGTTCAAAACCAAAGACAATTTGCTGCCGTTAGAAATCAAATCCCAGAAAAACAAGTGGAAAACGTGGATACCAACAATACTAGGGCTCCAGAGATTTTGGCAGTAAATGGGTTGTTCTATTGACATTGGATTAAAATTGTTTCCACTTGGGCCAGTGCATTTCATGTGCAGAGTAGCTTTTGTTCCATGCAGAGGAGCGGCTTCAGTGGATGGCACAGTGGGAAAATGGAAACAATAGCTCCTGAGACCCCAAGTCACCGAGATGGCGTGTCCAGATTCAGATGCGGGAAACAAAGGGCCAGGAGCCGGGTGGAGAAAGAGCCAGGTGGACCGGACGCCAGTTCCCCGAGCGACTCCACAAGCGGCAGCCTCGGACAGCGGCCTCTGTCCCTGCACACGCTGACCCACGCTCCCTGCTCGGAAGCTCAACTTCCGCAGGGTACAACTGGCTTGCTATTTCCAGTTCCAACAGACAGCTTTAGAAACTGCTCACCTGTCCTTCTGAGCCTCGTACAAACTTCTAAGCAGACAGAGGAAGCAAACAGTCCTGCGAGTGCAGTTTGCTCTTTGGGTGACACTCGGGCAGAGCCACCTGACAAGAGAGCCTGTGGGGGCGTATGTCTCACACTACTCTTGAACCTTCTGAACCAGACTCCAGGCAGGTGTCTACCTTCCTTTTCTTTACATGGCAACACAGAGGGCCACACCAAAAGGGATCAGTCTGTCATCCTGATGAACAAACATGGCCTTTTGTGTCAGACAGGTACGTGTGACATCTGCATCCTCCTGCCACCCCTCGCTGACAGCCTGGCCTCAGCAAACCACACGCTCAAAAAGCAGGCAAAGATCTGCATGGAGGCCAGCTCGGTGACAGACGAACGGCGGCACCAGGGATCGCGAGGACAGCGCTCCAATCAGGGTGACTACTAAGTCCTCTTCGAGAGCGCAGGAGCAACACTGGCTGGTCTCGCTCAGGCCATCCGATCGGGGGAACGGTTACCAAGAGGCCGACAGAAACCGACAAATTAGTGGATAACGCAGAAAGGGAGGGAGACGGTCTGATGGGAAAGAACTTGAATTTATTACAGAAAACACTGACCCTTAGGGAGTCCCAAGCTTGAAGGAGAAGAAGAGATGACTTTGGGGAGGGGCTACAGTGTTAAACTTCTGTTTTTACTCTCAGTATATTCTCTGGTGATTAAACAAAGTCAGGGCAGGCACCTCGTCCAACCCCGAAAGCTTGTGGCCCCGGGAAAAGAGCGCGCAGCACGACTCTCCTCCCCAGGGAAGGGCACCAAGTCACCTAGGGCCGGTTCTCCTTTTCTTAAGGTCTAATCTCTCATAGGAAATTTAAAACAATGACTTGAGACCTGGCGATTCTATCCTGTGAGCTGCTGGGCCGGCTCCGAGACACCAAGCCCTGAAGAGACGCGCAGCCAGGAGACGGCTGAAACGAGCTCAGCGGCGTGCGTGGTCGTTTTATTCTAAGTGGCCACTTCGAAGCCGTTGTATTTGACTTGGACTTTTTAAAGGAAAGATTAAGTGTTACATGTTGTAGACAAGCTGGGGAGGCAGCTTGTGAAATAAAAATGCCTCTGACGAGGTATCATGCTGGTGAGGGGGGAAAACACCACCCATGTCTGGCTAGCACTAAAAGCTAAGCAGGATTCTGTTATCAGGGTAAGTGGAAAGTTGCTGCTTATATTTTACAGTATTACATGGCTTCTGTAAGGTGCCAGCGCTCATTACAAACCGAGGATTTTGCTTGCCTTTCATCATCAGAGGATGCAACCAAACACCACCCATTACTCAGCGTCCCGGAGCTGAAGCGACTGTCTCCTACACAAAGGTGACACGAGAGACGACGGGCCGAGTGTGGAGGCTGTGGTCCTGCCATCCAGGAAGCCCGGAGCGCAAACACGCCTTCAGAAAATACTCAAAGCGAAATGGGGTGAAGGGGGAAAAATAATGAGATTATAACAAAAAAGAAAGGAAACAAAGTTTATATATATAGGGGGTGGGGGTGGTAGGGTGGGTAGGGGAAAAAATGAGAATTAAGTTGTGTCATATACTGGTACAAATTCTCATTGTTGAGTGCAATCATGATGTGTATATGTAATGTACCAATAAAGATTTTTAAAAAAAATTTTTTTTTTTGAAAACAGTAAAAGAAGTCTATCCTGATTGAATATAATGAATATATTCTACGAGGCCAATGTTTAAAAATCTTGTATTTTTTTTCTTACATGTAAATATACAATAAATTTTGAGTCTGTCATTAGATTTAAAAAAAAAAAAAGCACGCGCGCACACACACACACACACACACACACACAAACGCCTTTGAACTTCCCTCCAGCAGGCTGAAGGGAGAGGCGGCCACATCCTTTACCTGCCAAGGCCCCACCTACCTGTCCGTGCCAGTGCTTCCTGATCCAGTGTGCTGCATGCTACCTAAACGCGTCCCTCCCGACTCGCTGAGGGAGGATGCGGCTCACCCATGTGCCTCAGAACCCACAAGTGCTGCTGTTGCAGCTGGTAGAGGCCCCTCCGGCCTGACTGCTCTTGTACCACAGGGAAGGCTTACTTGGTGCTCACAGAGGAGGGAGAGCCCGGCACAGTGCCTGGCCTAGAACAGCGTCTCAGCACGTCTCGAATGGAAAAATACCAGACTTGTGAGCCACACTGGGCCCATGCCCCGACTGGGGCTCCTTCCTGGCAGATCAACGATCTGCTATTAGCTGAATGATAATTTCAATTATAGAAGTGGCAAAAGGAGGAAACGGTGCCTGAAAAATATCAGATGTCCATTCCTAACGTGAAAGGGTTCAAGACTATGCCTCTATGCCTTTTTCATCATCTCCACAGAAATTTGTAAAGCTAGTTAATACTAATGTAAAAGCTCAACATTACTGCAGTGTGACAGTACAGACTTGAAAATCAGATGGCAATTCCACAAACGAAGGTGCTGCAACTGCAGTTGGGTCTCACCGAAACCCTGACAGCTGCTCCACACCATGTGGGTCCCTGTCTCAGCCCTTTGGCACCCGGGAAAGCACCAGCTGTGACCAGAGGGGGTCTCAGCCCATGGGAACATGAGCTCTGTCATCTTGCTAGTTCAAATCTGTGACCTCAATATCAGATGAGTGAAAGTTTGTTTTAATTAGGAAAAGTGAATTCAGAAGATTCAGAAAAGTCAAATAAGCAACAGGAATCCCCCTCCTGCTACTCCCAAAAGGCAGAGAACAGTCAATTCTTCGGCAGCAAGAACGGCACAGAGAACCAGGACAGCAAAGGACCAAGGCCAACAAGTTCCCTGATCCGACACACGTGGTGGCACGTGGCCACCCACATCACCACCCACCAGACCACCCACATCAGAGAATGACACCAAGGCTCTGGGAGCCAGACACCAGGTGAGCAGGCGAGGCATCAGTCCGGGGTTCTCTACGGGGAAAACCTGAGCTCTCTGGACACATTTCACATGCAACACGGCCCAGAGGTCGAGGGGTGAGCAAGGTGACCACGCATCAGGCCAATACCGCACGCTACATCACTCGGAATGCAAACGTGCCTTGGCTCTTTTTTGAGTCTGTTATGTGAGCTCCATACTCTTGTATAAATTTGGCTAAAGAGGTAAAAAGTATATGCGCAGAAAGCACTCACTAACTCCCTCCAAAGCAGCTGGCAAATGTGTGCAATTCCAGATGATCACCACTCTGAAACTGCACTTTAAAACTTTGTAAGAAATGTTTATTACTGATACTCACTACATAATTTACAATACCACAGAGAAATTCACTTACCTTCCATTACAAAGGATCATGAAAAGAAAATGTCAACTGTGGGGAAAATACGCTTTATGGATCTTGGCTTAAAACAGAAGGTAAAACACACATGCAAGTCTCACTTGGTGGAAGAAATAGACTAATAAATGGCATAATGAACAGTGTAATGATTTTTTAAAGTAAGCAAGAGGAAGGAGAAAGAAGAAAAACAGAGGCTAATATCTTTGCAATCTGGATAATGAAACCCTAGATATTCTAGATTTGACTGCTGATTTATATAGGTGATGTTATAATGCCAATTTTCAAAGTAGGAATTATGATACAGCTAATCAGCCGGGCCAATCAGTGTTTATGGAAGAAGGAGTAACACAGTAGGAAATCATATAAAAATACAGGTGGATTTCTTTGTAATCTATAGTTTTGATCAGACCTCTGGAAGGTAGGTCAATTTCTGGCCTGCACATTTATGTGATTTTAACATCTGAAGTTCACAAGTCTTTTAGCTGGGAAATCACCAGTTGTCTCGGCTTTGGTGTGGGTCAGCAGCAGGTGAGTGGGCTCTCGTGCATCTCTATAGCAAATTTCCCTGACTCCAGGTCACACCCTGATTCTGTCTGTATTCTCACAGCAGTTATATGCATGTTTTCTTATAGGCTCAACACTGTCTAGGGAAAAGGCTCGGAATCAGTAGCCCTCGGCTCTCACCTGGGCCTGCTGTCCTAGAGGGGCTCGGGAACAAAGTACTTGCGCCTGCCTCAACTCCCCAAGTGGAAGACCAAAGCCTGGACTACAGTTTCCGATGCTGATGACGTCGGCATCCTGCTTCTCAGACATGTATTATTATTAATGCATGTATTATTTGGTGGAGTTGGTGAGGCACAGATGGGGCGAGAGAGTACAAATCAGATATTCTCTGTGACTTGTAAATGTGGCCTCTGACTTCAAGCAAATCAGTCCCATGCATACTGAAACACTGCTAACTGTAAAAAGGAGCCTTCCTCCAGCCCAGCCGCTCATTTCTTCCCTTCTCTGAAAGAGACCCAAGTGAGGGTAAATCAAACTCTATTATCAAACTGTATATCCACAAAACACAGTGGACATTCAGATGATGGAGTGGCAGTCTCCTGTGTTTGGGAGGAGAACGATCAAGAAAGAGCTCAGAGAGCACCTGGCTGGCTTTTCCAAGGACCGTGGGGTAGGCAGAGACCTGAAGACCAGACAGAGGAAATAAAGAGAGCTAGCTGATCTAAAGCATGGGCTCATCTGACAACAGTAATTGGGCGGGACTGAAAGGAAAGTAGGCATGTATCTGTAAAAAGAGAATTAAAAAGAGAATTACATGAAAATGATGTATTTGAAAGCTGGCCACTTGGCCTAACAGGGACAGACATTTGAAAACAAGACATTTGGGGCAACTGGTCACACGGAGACAGTTGATCCTGGAAAAAGCCTCTGCTTTCCTCAATAGCTCACTGGAGGTCGCTATGTAAGGGACGAGGGATCATCCCAGCAGCAGCCGGCACCAGGGCCTCAGACAGACATGAGAGCAGCAACAGGTGTAGAGAGAGTGGAGACTGAAGGAAATGCACAAGAGGACACTGCGAGTGTCTGGGAGAGATGCGGACTTGACCTGGGGTACAAGAGGAGAGGAGAGAATGTGAAGGGGAGACACTGCGTAGATGGGCTGTGAGGGCAAAGGGCGAGAGGCCCAGGATGAGGAGAAGCTGCTGGCCGGGCAGGACGGTGACGAGTAACCACTGAAGGCTCGGGGGAGATGGCTGCAGGCAAGCAGGCATGCCCAGCAAGGGCTTCCCTCCTGCTGTAAGGCTGACCCCGCTGCATGCTGGAGGGCAGCAAGCACGGACCCCTGTGCTCTGGGGCCAAGCTGGGCTAGAGGGAATCACAGAACGGTCACCAGCACAGGCGTCTCGTTAGGACTTGGTGATGGCTGCTGGCTAAAATTTGGTAAGCTGAGGAAGGTCGTGTGTAGGATCAGAATTACACCGGGCCTTTGGCCAGTGACCAATGCTCAACTCCCCTTCTGGCAGATACGCGTGCTGAACACTTACCGTAAGATGCTCATTGTGATGACCGTCACTGTGTGCCTGGTGCTCAGCCTGACACCAGCTGGTGAGCAGGTCCTCCCCGCATCTACAGCGTCCACCGGTGGCGTCTACCCGGGGCAGGTGTGCCAGCCCCACACTCTCATGACAGTGGGGCCGGACCCTCCACACTGTCCTGCGGGCAGGGCTCACGGCAGAGCTCGGCACTCCACAGCAAGTAGTTTCAAGACCCTTTCCAGAGTTTAAGGTCAGTCCTTTTTTTTCTTTTATTTTTAACCTTTACTCTGAAAATTTAGAGGAGCAATTGAAACATATTAACCTGACAAACTTGAGATTCTAAATCAAATCAATTTCTGAAGTGAAAGGAGCACAGCTGGCAAACAGTTGTGAAAGCACTTGGTCTCCATAAAGAGGAACTTTGCTCTCCTAAGAGTGGTTAAAAATAAAGGTAATGGACTGCTAGCCAATAACCGGCCTCCAGTGATAAACTGCTACGAAGGGCTCCGTGCCATTAACTGGAGGGCCGAGGGGAGATGTGGGGACCGGAGCAAACCAAACCGCCGGTGATGGCTGGATTAAACTCTGGAGTAAAGCAGAAAGTGGATCAGACGGCAGGCCGACGATGACCAGTGGAGGCTGGGAGGGACGTTCACAGGCTAAAGGACTGCGTCCTCAGAGCCCACTCTGGTTCTCTCCCCCACACTCCCCCTAACTCAGGCGGCCGACGGCATCTGGACTGGGATGCACAGGCTGAGCTGTGACGACAGCTATGGAGTCCGGGCAATAACTGGCCAGGGACTAACCAGCAGCTCTGCAGGGCTGGAGACAGTCACGCAGCCAACACCCGTCAAAGAGCCCACGCTGGGCTGCCGAGGCCCGAGGAGGAGGGAGGAGCAGAGCCCATCTTCTGCTGAGGAAGATCAATGCTAATTTCACAGCACAAGGAGGACAGGTCACTGCGGACCACCACATGGGTCGTTAAGGAAAATGGCTTAGTTCAAAGAGGGGCCAATGTGGGGCTCAAGTGAGATGGGTGTTCAGGGCAGACTGTCCTGCAAAAGAGGCTCTTGTGCCGAGAGCACCAGGGCAAGAGCAGTTAACCAGCTGTGGGGCAGGCTATGCTCCAGATAGGAGTGAGGCCAAGAGCAAAGGTTCTGCACTGGCCAAGGTGAGCGGCTCAGTGGGAAAGGAAGTGAGGAACACCAAAAGCATGGAGGGGGTGGCAGGGGAGTCTGCATATGCAGGGAGGGCCAGGCTGTGTAGGACACTGGAGGCCAGGTAAAGACTCTGGGTCCTGATCTAGAGAGAAATGTGAGGCAGCAACATGTCCTATCAGGAACAATGCCAAAATTGCACTTGAAAAGTCCTCTCTGGCCAGATGTATAGCACACATCCGTAATTCTGGCCACTGAGGAGGCTGAGGCAGGAGGATCACAAGTTCAAGGTCAATCTAGTGAGACCTTGTCTCTTAATAAAAGGGCTGGGAGTGCAGCTCAGTAGCAGAGAGCTTGCCTTCCATGTGAGAGGCTCTGGTTCAATCCCAGAACTTAAAAAAAAAATTCTTTAAAATGTCCACTCTTTTCTTTACGCTAAATCCTTTTGAGGGAGGGTGCAGAGAGAATGTGGAAGCCAGTTAGCAGAGTGGAGTAGAGCAGAAAAGAAATGTTGGAACAGTGTGATTTCGATTTATTTTTGGCATTTGAAATGTAATATTAACACAAAAGTTATTTCCATAATAAAAGGAGAATCTTTCTGACCATGTACATTTTAAGTGTGCTCACGCAGCTCACTGAAAGTTTTATTGAGGTATGCTTCATTTTTTTATAACAGGCATGGAAAAAATTATTACCTTCACAGAATAATGCGGCTCATGGGTTAGGTAAGGAAGAGGAGAATGAGAGCTCTTAGATCCTCCCCCTCCTCCTCCGCTACCTATGAGGACCTCATTTCTTGTGAGCTCCTTCACCGGTCAGAAGCTCTGGGTAGGAGCATCCTCTCCCAGGGGGTTCGCAGACCCCACTGAGAGCTCTGGCTAAGAATTCAGGCAGTTCACATGCCCAGCACTGGAGTCTATTTCCACATGCCTTCTGACATATGGGAAAATTTTTGCATAAAAACTTTCTGCAGTACAAAAGAGAAGTCCTTTCTAAAGATGTGGTACAAGTGACTGATGCCTTACTGATGTATTTTACTCTAAAATACCCATCTGGGAATGGGGTATAGCTCAGCGGTGCCGCGCTTGCCTGCCGCACTCGAAGTCCTGAGTACCATCCCTGATACTTCAAAATAATTAAGTAAAATGTTCATGTACTCAAGCATTTTGTGGCCGCATAAATCAACAGTGTGACTACAAATGTCTGCAAGTCAGCTCTAACATACAGATGTCTTTCTCTTCAACATGAGGATCTGCCCAGTGTCCAACTTCACCTCTGTGTATAGACGTGTTCATCTGCATTCTTTCCTTTTTCTCCCATTCTTCTGCAAATTCTCTTATAGAATATGTTTATCATTCAAGTTCTAAAAGTCTTGGAAAAACTAGCATCAATGTTTGCCCTTTAAAAAAATTAATACCAGAAAAGAACATGACTGACTTTTTTATTATTGTCAAATGTTGTGTAGAAAATAGAATTAAGTATGAAAAGAGAAAAATAGAATCTTCAATGAGCAGTTTAAAAGTGACAATTACACAACCAGAGCCCATTAATTGGTTCACACTTCCACGAGGAACAAGTAAACACGCTGCTCCGGCCTGCAGACCTGAGTGGCCTGAGGAGAAATTACCACAGCACAGACCCACAGGAGACAGCGGCACTTCAGTGCGAAGCTGCGTGACAGTCAAGAGCTTTGGCCCCTTCCTGGAAACGACAGCCTGACACTGGCTGCATGAGCCTGGCGTCAGCAGCATCGCCGCTGCAGACGCTTTCTCCTTTCTGCAGCCTCACAGTCTCGACACCAGCTCTTCACAGACAACCCCGATCACAGGGCCAAGAGCAGCCTCCTGCAATCAGCTGAGGCTTTGTTTTGCCAAGTGTCAGTGTAAGAAACAAAGAGAAAGCTTTCTCATCTTTGTCAACAACAATGGAGAAAAAGATGCACAAAATTACTGGCCAAGTAGATGGACTCAGTCTTTAAGTGTGCCATTCTTCAGTCCGCTGCACTTCCGGAGGAGCGTGCGGAGGCCGTAACTCTCCATCTTGAATTTATCCTGTTGTCCTCAGCCACTATGGCATGCAGCAGAAACATGATTCTTCTAAGACTCCCCGTGGATAAACAGCAACAGCTCCACAAGCAGACCCAGAGAACAGCACTGCCCTTCTCCAGGTCTAAGTGGTGGGCAGTAAATGAAGCAAGATGGACACGATGCTTCTCAGATAAGAATATAATCGTGCTTGGGCCTGGGATTTAGCTTAGTGGCTTCCAGTGTCTCCTTAGAAAGCACAAGGTCCCGAGTTTGATGTCTACACACCACAATGCCGGGTGTAGTGTCTCACGCCTGTAATTCCAGCACCCAGGAGCGAGGCAGAGGCAGGAGGATTGCTATGAATTCAAGGACAGCCTGGGCTCTATACTGAGCTCAGGGCCAGCCTGTACTATAAAACCTGTCTCAAAGAAAAGAAAAAAAAAAGGGAATATAATCTTCCTGAAGATGGGCAACAGAGGGCATGACTCCACACAGGGCTCTCAGGAGACAGAGCCCCGGGGAAAAGGCAAAGGAGCAAAGTGCTCCAGGAGACCAGCCCTAAGGGTTCTCCTGGGAGAGGCATGAGGACAATGGGGCTCAAGTGGCCTGCGCTGAAGCACGACTTGTGCTTGGGGTGCATGGCGCCAAGGTCCTGAAGAGCTGCCGGGACGCTGGTGTGTGCGGCACTTAGTTAATTTCTTTACCGCTGGCAGTGAACAAAGCATGCCACCCTGTCGGCAGGTGCTACTCGAGCCAGGGCAAGGACCAGCATCCACAGAGCATTTATAGCTGTGGCAAGAAGTCCTTTTCTTTTGAATATAGTTTCCTTTTAAACTTTAAAAGAAATAAATGTAAATTAGTTGATAATTAGAAATAATTCCTATAATTCTACTATACAAAGGCAACCATTATTAACAGTTTGGCGTATTTCCTTTTGGTTGTCTTCTTCCAGCACTTTCTCTACTTTTGATAATACTTTTACAATTTTGTACCCCACTTTAAAATCCTTATTATGTAAGTATTTTTTGAAGTTATTAAAAACTGCTCACAACTTCATTTTTAATGAATGCTTGGGTTAGAGCATAAACTTACTCAGATGGGAATCTGGGTGGTAAATCTGGCAGGCAGACAAAACTTTTGAGAGAATTAGAAGCTAAACACTGGAAAGCACAGGTAGTTCTAGACTGTAACTATAGAGTTCTCAAGTAGAAAAACAAAATTTCTATTATTACCTAATTTTTATATGCAACTCTGTTGGCCAAAATGTTTGCCCAGGACACAGTCTGGGAGACAGGGAGACTGAGGTCATTCACAATGCGGCAGACATTACTGTTCAACAGGCGACGTGGAGAAGCGGTGAAAACAGAAGCACAAATCTAGTCCATATGTGAGAAGCGCACACTGAGGCCGCGCGCCTCCGAGGAGCAGCCCTCTGCGGGAACAGGACAGCTCCGGGACATGGCAGAGCAGCAGCCAGACACAAGAAAAGAAAGGAAGAGGCTCTGGGTCACGGAGGATTAGCAACCCCTGACTCTAAATCAGCCCACGCAGCAGGTGCGAGATGCCCAAGAAGGGGCACGTACGCCCCTCTCCTTCCTGGGAACCACTGATGCGCCACCAAAGAAATGCATGAGGAGTGCATTCACCAGACATTCCCGACCCGGAGGGCGCACACGGGAAGAGCCAAGACTGTGATGAATTTCCAGATATGGCATGCTGATAAAATATCATTCATGAGCTTAGGGCTGGGCACACTTCCACACTGAAGCCAAATGCCCGGGACGGATCCAGGCACCTCACCGTGAACGTTAGCCAGTAGGGACGAAGACCTGAAGAATCAAACCCATACCAAATCTCTCATGAGCAGCATTAGATGTTGGCTTGCAGTAAACCCCAAATTTCAAACTACAGAAGAACTAAATTCGTGCACAAACTATGAGTCAGATGTGCAAGAATTCTGAAGATTTTCTTCCCATATATGTTTTCTAACAAAGAAAACTATCTGCAGATTTACTCTGTGCAGCAGCCACAGTGAGTCATTTCCTCAACTCAACATCCATACTCAGAAACCCAAAGGAGCACGCCTGGCCTCAGATCCACCCAGAGGAGGGAGGTCACACCGCGAGCTGCAGGACAGCAGCAGCACGTCTGCCCAGCAGGAGCCCGCGCAGCCGTCCATGCAGCCATCCCAGGAGCTATTCTTTTTAGCCTGCAGGTGACATTCAGCTGAGAGCACCACACACAGGAGTCCATGACGGTCAGACACTCTTGCTTAAAGAAGTCACAGTTCACGCAGAAGCTAACATTGCTCTGACAGCCCCACATGCGTGGATCTCAGCACCATAAGGAACACACCAGTTATGAAGTCACTGTATTCAGGGACGCCCTGAGCAACGGCTTCCACCCGGATACTTAGGGTTCTCCTCAGCAAGAGGCACTGTGCGGACGGAGTAACTTGTGCATAAGCAGTGGTGCTTGATAACACCTGGTATTCTACTTGTGTCAGACATTTCAGGGGACAGATCTGGAAAGGTAACTGGGTCCCAAATCTGTATCTCATGTAAAGAGAAAAAGACATTTCAGTCCTTTACTATGCTGCAAAAACGAAACAGAAATCCACAAAACAGTGTTATCAACCTAGACAGGGAAGGCAAATAAATCTAGGATCACAGCTAGAGAGTAAGTGTAGCAAGCAATCTTCTCAAAATTGACCAGTAATAACAATATGCATCAGCAGCTTTCAAAACAAGAAAAAGAGGCAGTTCGGAACTTTAGGAAAACAAAAAGCTGGCTAATACAAAGCCATTTACACGTGGAATAATTCTGAGTGCTCACAAGATATCTAATCTATTTGATCTGAACACAGTGTAATTCTTTCCAGAGGGACACACGCTGGGTGACACACAATTTCTTCCTCACTGAAAACCTAACCAGCTACTACATACATTGTGCACAATGCTTCTATAATCAGAATGTTAAAATGAATTCTTAGTGGTTTCCCTTTTTGAGGACGGTTTCACAGTTAACATGTGGAAGATTTAAGTTACACAACAAACAACACCATAAAACCTTGTGATGTCAGTATGGGTGGAGAGGAGACAGAAGCAGAAAAAGAAGAGATTTCTTCATCACCATAGTAGGAAGTCAAGAAATCCCATCCATGACTAATAGATCAAAAAGTTAGAGGTTTAAGTACATTGTTTAATTTTAAAAGGTCATATCAGAACTGAAAAAAAACCAAAAATGAGTAAAGTGAGGTAAATTTCTCATTTAAAAAAAAAGTATATCTAATAATTAATAGAGCAATACTGTGTTATTTATAGTAGAGAAGTTACAAAAACCTTTACAAAGTCTGAAGTAGTAGGTACCTCTGAGGAGCATAACAGAACAGAAGGTAAAACTTTATCTTTCGCTTACTTTTTTTTTGGTTTTTGGAGACAGGGGTCTCACTACGTGTTACAGGCTGGGTTTGAACTCACTGTGTAGTGTCCAGAGTGCCAAGGTTACAGGTGTGTACCACCCTCCCTGGAATGCTTACATATTAATGTTTCTTTATAATTTAAAAGCTGATTGGAATCAACAGATTTAGGGTTCAACAATTTAGAGGGCAGCATAGAAAAGGAATTGACGATTGCAAACGAGGTCTTCTGAAGTAAGGTTCCAAGTACACCGACAGGACTCAGGAGAGCTACAAAGGAAAATGCCCACAGCACCCCCTGCACACCCCCAGGCTGAGCGGACAGCTGAGGGACCAGGGCAGGTTGTTCCCACAGCACAGCGCAGGGTGCAGAAGAGAGCGGCTCCACCTGGCAGGGCAGGACACCAGCACGAGGCAGCACGAGAGCGCGACAGCTCCTGTAATTTGCAGCACGATTCTCACTTCAATAAAGAACAGACTGCAATTCTTAAAGCTAACAGAGTTCTCTCTTGAGGTCTGCTCTGGAGTGTGCTGGTAAAAAGGAAACTTACCATTTGCATATCGTCTCCTATGACCTGGCTTGGAAATGGAAGGTGCAGCGCGTTCAGGTTATGCCCATAAATGCAAAACCACGACCTGCAGTTCCTGCAGCTCTTACAGGGTTAAGTGATACTTGCCTTCTTCTTACTACTCTTGTTTTCTAAACTATTATTTATTCATTTATTTGTAATTAATATATTTATTACCACTACAATATCTAAGTGCTTAAACACAGAGTTTAAAACAAATTACTTAAATCCATCAACATGCCATCAATGAACGGAAACAAACTAGAAAAGACCCTGGTGACTTAATGCAGAGCCAGTGGGGGGTCTAATGAGAGAGTGGGTTTGGGGAGTTTAAACAGAATGAACTGAATACAAAACCCTTATGGACACCCGGTCATCACTAGCAAGCCAACTCTTGTTTAAAATGCACTTTTCACAGCAGCTTCACCAGAGGAACATGAGGAGGTGAGGGAACTCCTATCACACACAAATGACAGACAGCCTGGGCAGGAAACGCCACACACGCCCAGCTCTGAAGAAGCACCGGGTCTGGGCTGGGACTGTACACGCGGGAAGCTCAGATCCTGGACGGAAACACAGCTGTCTGTCTGCTCATGGGCCCTGAAGCCTTTTGATGGCGCGAAAAGGCCCCAGGTATTCAGGGATCAGGCAGCACTTTATTCCCCCATTTTGACTCACTCCTCTTCACAAGGCTGTGGGTGCCGAGAGGAAACGTGAGATGTGCCAGTGCCCTGGGCTTAAATCTCAGCTCTTCCTCTTGGAAAACATACCTGACTTCTCTCAGTTTCTCCTTGTTTCATAAAATTAGCACAATTTCCCACAAGAGGCTTTGTATTCAGACAAAATGAGATTGAACAGATGAAGGTACTGGAGTACTAGTTAGGAAAGATCTTAGTTTTTCACACTCCTGGCAGTCACGACCACCAGATTTAGGTGTCCACGCAAAGTGGCTTGTCTCCATCAGGCAGCCGGCTCTGTCTTCCAGCCACAGAGTCCCAGGCTGTGCAGTGTGACCACCTGTCCTGGGAGGCGGTGCACCTCCCCGGAGGGGACAGGTGAACAGCAAGATTATATACTATACCTGGGCCAGTGCTTTTCAGAACCAAGTGTATGGTCTCTTTTCTTTCCAGCCGCCAGGAGGTGCAGGTGATACTGATGAGGCCCTAGATGATGGTGGCTTCCATCACACAGGAAGGAAGCTGTACAGGTTCCTCAATTATGGGGAAGAGGGAGGGGACACTCACACTGTTATGTGATGGAGAATCAGCAAGGGTCAGCTAATCGGTAGGAACGTGCTACGTGAGAGCTGCACAGTGGTGGTGGTGCTGTCGAGCACTGCATCCCACCAGCCATCAGTGCTAATAAGCACATGAAAAGATGTCCGACATTACAGCCGTCGATTGTGGTGATGCAGCCCTGAGCACCCACCAGGATGGCTGTGGTGACAAAGGTGGTCAGCAGGAAGCAGGGAGAGAACGTGAGGAGCCGGACCTCACACGCGGCAGCTGGGGATGCAAAGTGCAAAGTGGGGGGCTGCCTCGGGCAAGTCTGGCAATGCTCAGAAAAGCGACACAGTCACCACACGACTCGGAAGTTCCCCGACAAGGCATATACCCACGAGAACCGGAAAAGCATGTTCAGATAAAGACGAGCCTAAGTGTTCACAGCTGCATTACTTGTAAAAGCCAAAAGGTGGAAACAATTCAAACGTCAATCAGCTAATGGTTGGATTAAAATTGCTCATTCAGTAGAGTATTATTTAGGCAGAAAAAGGAATGGAATTCTGATGGAGGGGCCTGGAAATCATTGTTCCCAGTGGAAGTGGTGCGGAGTAAAAGCTCACATGCTGTATGATTTTAATTCTACAGATGTCCACAACTAGCAAATCCATACAACAAAATGAGTACTTGGATGTGGGAGCTGAGGAAGTTAGAGGGGCTGCTCATATACAAAAGACACTGTTTGAGTGATGAAAGAATTCTGGGACATTGGGTTGTCACACGACTCTGTAAGCGTACAAAAAGCAGTACACTGTACACGCTGAAAGGGTGGGTTTATACATGTGAATCTGTCAGGCCCCTCGGCTAAAGGCTCTGTGTTGAATGGAGGCCTGGTCAACAGACTAAGGTGCTAAAAGTAAAGCGGGGCCTTGTGGGAGTAAGTCAGGGCACTGAGGATGTCCTTGCAGGGCAGGCTGGGACCCTGGCTCCTTCCTCTATTGCTCTCTGCTTTCTAGCTGCCTGGAGAATAGGCGTCCTCTCCACAAGCTCCTGCCGTGGTGGACCGTGCCACTACCGACCAAAGCAACAGGGCCAACAGACTGGACAGCAGCATGAAACCGTAAGCCAAACCAAACCTCTCCTCTTTACAAGCTTATTTTCTCAGGTGTTTTGTCACAGCAATGGAAATCTAACATAGAACCATACTTTCGAAAAGAAAAACACCTCTCAGCTCTTAGCTCTGTCTTGTCCCTCTGAGAATCCAAGTCCCATAATTCCAGGCTGGTCAGCACCCACAGAACCTTCCCCCTAGCTCTTCCTACACCCAGATAGGCTCCAGGGCCAAGGCACCACATACCTCCATCTGCTAGGAGGAGCTTAAGGTGCAAGATTTTCTTTTCCTTCACTTAGGTAAGAGTGCTGCTAAAACTGAGATGAGCTACATTTTCAGCTAAGCTAAAACAGACAGCCTCAGAATATCACTTCAAGCAAACTCTCTAAGGAAGGAAAAACTCCTTACGGGCAGTATGTGACATGGGGAGGCTTTGGAAAAGAATCACATAAAGCATCTTTCTTTTCTCTGTTCGGATACATCTGTCATTTTCAAAAGGGTGAATCAAGTTTGAACCACAAGCTAAAGGTTACTTGGTGCCATCAAGTAAATTCTCATGTAAGTGCTTCATAGTTAAAACCCAAGGAGCACTGGAATACATTTTAAGCCTTCAGGTAAGAATTTAATTTGGTGGCCCATGAACCTTCACAGCTCGGGGCCTCTGAGCCCACAGGAAGGCTGCCTCTGCAATCAGAATAAAACCCCAAGAGGCGTGACTTACTTGCAGGAGACTTTTGTTCTGTCAGCCACCATGGTCCACTGCTGCTGGTTGGTAGAAACTTCGACATAGTAGCTGTAGCTTCGATCATCACAGTCCCAAAGTAATAACCTGAACAGAGAGGAAATGTGATTTCTGTCAATGTTCCGACTGACACAGTGCTTCGGACACAAAGCAGGGGGTGTCTGTGTCCACGTCGGCTCTCTCACCTGCCTCTGTGGCCCCAACACACTCCCGGGCCTGGGTAAAGAAAGCAAGTCCCAGCGAGAGTTTAAAGAGAACAGCTGACGTCCGTGTGAGCGTGTCTCTTCAGATTATCTCCCCACTCACTCCACTCGAGCAGCCTCTGCCCTCCTAGCGCCCAGTTCAGGAGGGGACTCGGGCCCGGGCTACGTTCTCTCCTGGCTCCCACAGGAGCCTCCTCTCCAGCTGAGGGCTGATGGAAGGCGACACCCCAGGCCACTGCTTGTGGAGGAGGCTGCGCTTTCTAGCTGGTATAACGAGCAGGGGCTTTACTCAGCATGGTTTAGGTTCTTTCTCTAACTTTTGCATAACTTTGGTAAAAATGATCTGATTTGGAGATACAGTCACCCCTCAGGATCCCCAGGAGATTGGTTCGGGCCCCTCAACATCTGCAGGTGCTCAAGTCCCACAGAGAAAATGTACATAACCTACGCCCATCCTCCCGTGTGCTCGGGATCGTCTAGAGTCCGGGTATAATGTGTGACGCAAACTAAATAACCACGTGAACGTCACCGTTTAAGGAGACGGTGACATGAAAAGGCTGTGCATCAAAAGCACTTTCTAAACTTCTGATTAGACGGGATTCACAGGTGCAGAGCACACACACACGCACAGAGGGCCAACTGTATAGACCAACATATTCAGAAAAACTTTGTTCAGTATGAGAATTCATATATAGATCCTATTCTGGATTTTTTTTTTTAACCAGGGATCAAACTTGGGACCTTGCAGTTGGAAGACAGGCTCCAGAACCACAGAGCTGGTTCTAAATTCCCAGCCCCTGGACCCTATTCTTATTCCCCTTTTCTGCCCAGTAAGAACTTAATCATTGATTATGTGATTCCATTTACATGAAGCCTAGAGACAAACTTTGCCTATTGGTCTCAGAATAGTGCTTACTCTGGGAAGGTACTGAGAGGGAAACGGTGTAAGGGAGCATTCTTGAAAGCCAAAACTGCTATTTTCATTCTGAGCAGTAGCTACATGGACATACATCCACGCAAATAATCACCAGATTATACATAAAGATCTCTGATTTGTACACTCATTTAGAAAAATAATTTTTAAAAATAACCTGAGATCTGCAATACAGGACCTGTATTTTGCTTTGGACATTGCCACAGAGGAGGTATCATTTTTCTCTATGATTTTAGCCTTAAAAGCTCTTTCTGTGCAAGCTATGTGCAGTGTCTTATCGTTTTATAGTCAGTCACACTTTTGCTTTCTCCACTAGCTAGAACAGTGAGCCTTCGAAGTCGGCGCCCAGGCCGGACTGGTCACCCACACTCAGCGCACTTCCACTCATGGCTGTCATAGTCACGAGCGCGACACCCTCCGTGTCTTTCATGCTGTGTGTCAGGCCCCAAATCATTTCGAATATCCTATTAGTAAGTACTTTTATCCCCATCAAGTTGTATCTGGTGAGGTGGTAACTACAGTCAGTGAGTTTGCAGGACTCCAGCCCACCATCCTGACTCGGACCCAGATCTGTAATCCTGCTGCCAAACATTTCCTTTACTCCATTTATGTACATGGGGCATAATCGCCTCCCTGTAACCTATTGCTGTATAAAAGTAGTTTATATTATTTCTCTTTAATCTTACAATTATAATAACTGCAGATCCTTAGTGTCAGCAAACCACTGCTGGGGGATTAGCACTGCCCACATGTTCCTCTTTCCCCTTAATTCTTCATTTCCTGGCCATGTGGTACGACATGTTTGCTATCAAAATTAGGAAGACTTCAATTAATTGGCCTCTCTGTTTAATAGCTCTTGTAATGGGTTTGCTGGGAGACACCGTTGAGGTTGTTTTCTCCACTCAGATTCTGGATTATTTATAGAGTCACAGTTGTCAAACCCTTTTCTTTCCAGATAGTCATGAGTTAGTGTTTCTGGAAGGTATCACAGTGAAAACAATCAGTCCCTTTAGAGATAGACCACAACCAGGTCTCAAAGTAGTTCACAGAAAGTGACCACCCTGAGCACACGGGACAGAGAGCAGATTAAAAAGGGCGACCAATTATGAGTATCAAAAGTGACCAGCACAGATTCTTCGGAGATCACATTCTGAGAGTCTGGAAAGCTGTGCATCACGTGCTCTGTAAGTAGCTTATTCTATAAAACTCTCCGATTTGTGTTGTTATTAAATAAAGGTGTTCTGTAATTCCAATATTGTTGTAAGCACATGCACACAATGCCTATTGTTTGTAACTTGCTTATTTTGCTGAAAGATCTAATATGAAGATTTATATTATCAAGTGTCTATATTTCCTGACTTCATAGTATTGCACCATGTGGATTTCCTTTAATGCATTTCACTAGGTATGCAGGTGTCCAACTGATAATATTTTGTGGAAATTTAGTGCCCAGATGATAATATTTGGTGCAACTTTTAATGAACATTTTTAGCTGAATCTATGATCTTTGAAAATCTAAGCAAAACTCATACGGCATGGTATTTTGAAGTTTTGGTAAAACAGCTATATATCTCTGTTCTCATCCTTCTAAAAAATTGAAACAATTACATCACACTAGCAGCAGTAACAAATAAATGCCTATTTCTGTGCACTGTCACCAGTGGTATCCATTATCTCAAATATATTGGGCCCAGGGAAGTGGCACAAGCCTTTAATCTGAGTTACTCAAGAGGCTATGGCAGGAGAATCACAAGTTCAAAAGTCTAGACTGGGTAACACAGTGAGACCCTATCTCAAAATAAATCCTTAAAAAAGGGTTAGGAATAGAGGCGGTAGAGTATTCGCCTAGCAACTGTATGACCCTGGTTTTAATCCTCAGCACTAAAAAGAGAATGGGAGAGGAAAGGAAGGAAAAAAGTTATAGATACTGTTAATTTGATAGATGACATACATTTCATTAATCTGCAGGTTTTTACATATCATTGAACTGAACATTTTAACTATTTTCTACTTATATTTATTCTTTTGTTAATGACTTACAAAATGTCCTCTGTATCTAAAGGATATTAATCCATTACCTATCTGTCTGCATGCTGAAGATATTAATTTTTATTAGCCCAGTCCATCGATCTTTACCTCAATAATTTCTCCTGGCCTAATTCTTTTCTTCTGAACAGCAGCCAAGTGCACATATTAGAGGAGGCAGCTCCTCTCCATTCCTCTATGGGAGCCCCTGGAGGCTGGGAGCATGAGGTCACCTGACTCCTGAGTGCAGAGCAAACTCTGACGGGCCTCAGGTTATCAGGGCTCAGACTTACACTGTGCGGTTTTACGGATCCAATTCACTTGCCAGGATGTACATTTAAGCTTCACCAGAAATGAAAATCCTTCAGGTGGTTCAACTGAAAAAGCCAGTGTATTTTAAGGACACTAAAGGAAAAATAAACTCAAATTTCTGTTTTTGCATGGAGAGGAATTTGGTTCTAGTACGGCACAGGCAAAAGCCCACCAGCTCCCTTCACTTCTGCCCTGCCTGCAAGGCCTATTCCTGTGTCTTTGTACTTGCGGCAACACAGGGACATTTCAGACTTGTAATCTGGCTGGGAATGTTTGCACGGTGAGCTCACCAAGGACGACACGACTCATGACCTTAACTGAGATGAGCTCCTTAAACATACCTCCTCCTCCCACACCCACACATCTCCATGAATGCAGCAGCAGCCATCTCCACAGGGACTAAATAAAGGAAGCCATTGGCCAAGGTCTGCTGCAGGCTGGGGTTGTATTTAGCTGTTGCCACAAATCCCTGTCTAATGAGCACTGCATGAAATGCCTGGTGATATTAAATGCTGTCTCCTTCATCTTCCTGATTCTTATTGTGGAGTTTCGCTAAAAGCAGTGAAGGGCTGAGATTTTTAAAATTGATTAGCAGATGTGATTTTGCTTACATCTTCCATAAATGCTCTGGCTGGCTGCATACCATTGATTACGAGGGGTTCAGTTTACAGCGACTAATTGCTCTTCTCGCTGGTGTTTTGATACAAGATTCAATAGCGAATATGATTTCAAAACTCTTGTCTTGGCGGCTTGAGTCAGAAGTGACTCCAGGCAAACCCAATGGACTGAGTTTTCCCTTCTTAAAATAATTGCTCTCTCATCAGTCTGTGAAGAGAGTTTCCCAATTGTAGCATTCTAATTGGAAAGTCTGCATTATGCATGCGATGACAAACTATGTTGTGCTGAGTGGCATTTTTTTCACCCCTTTCTTAAGGGATTAATTCTCCAACTGGATTGAGAACAATGGCTGAGGTCTAACTGTTGAGATCAACAGCTTCTCCGCTGAATTGTGCTATTTAGACCAGGAGCAAGGGCTTGTTCTGGATATTTCTAATTGCCCACAGTTTGCTACAGACTCCATTGCTGGGCCTGAGGCCACATTTCTGTTGTGTTGTTTTCTCATTTGGGTGAAAACAGTCAAGTAAAGGAAGATCATATATCAGGCTGCTTTAGTACTGTAAATAATTATCAAGTCCATTTCTAATCTTACAGTCAAGAAAAGATACCTCAAAATACAGATGATTCTTTATTAAAGATTCCTTAGAAATAACTGCTTTACATTCAGCGATTCAATGAGATTATTTATGGAGCACCATGCAGATAATATTAGGTAAGTCACCTGACTTATACTGCAGTTTTGCCCCCATGAACTTTAAGGTCCAGACCGATGGCTTCCCAGGGTGCTTCCAGTTCTGTTATAATCCTCTGCTACTCCACATGGAGCAGGTTGCTTTTTGGTATATAACCCTTCTCTGAAAACTGTTTTCAGCCAAAAAAGATGTCTTCAAAGAAACGTGAAAGTCTTTCTAGTCTTCAAAGAGATGTGGCAAGTTCCCGAGTGCATCCTGGATCCTGAGCAGATTTCCTTTCTCCAAAATTGAGAACTATGTGAGATTCAAGCATAATTAACCCTGTCCATTTAAATGAGATGATCGAGATGCAGGCATCCTGAGTGGCCTTCTTCCATCGCAGGGTGAAGGGTGGCAGGGTCAGTGATAGCAGAGAAAGCCTCACCGCAGAGAAGATGGGCAGCACAGCCCAGGAAGGGCAGCCTGAGCACCTGGTGCAGCTTCTCCCCAGTACAGTACTGTGGGAGAGATCTTCCCACCACTTAGACAAAGCCACCACTTAGGGTGCGGCCTTCTTTCTCACGTTCCAGCTCTTGGAACCAGAAGAGCCTAAGATGCGCTCCAGGCACAAAGTACAGGGCAGAAGAGGTGCTTAAAACAGGGTAGCTGTTGCAGCAATGAAGACGGCAGTGATGCTTTGATGCCCACGGGGACGGCAGGAGCTCCCTTCGGATGGCAGCCTTCTCATCCATGTAGGAAGGAAGACACTTCCGCAGTAGGGGGCACAACTGAGGTGTTGGGCAGCAAGGTGAAGCGGCTTTGAGACAGGGTCAGTGAGGTCGGTGGAGCTGCAGGGCGCAGGTTACAGCTCTCCTCAGCGGGGGTCCCGGGAGAGGAGGGCCCAGGCGACAAGCAGGAGGACATGGCGCAGGGCCCAGAACGGCACTGACCACGTCTGGCACTTTCACCTCACCCACAAAGACATGTCAACAGCGCCAGTGCAGCGCTTCTGCACTGCCAGAACAGACTCCGGAAGAAACAGCTCTACTGGTGAGAAACTAGGGTTCTCTCAAGGACGAGAGGCCCTTACTCTCAGCTGTCAGGGTTCGATCACTAGCTTCATCCTCGGGTGGGAGCAGGTCCTACTGAGAGAGCTGCTGGAAGACTACAAGTCCAAAATGAGATTTTCAGCAGGAAACGAGGGGCGAGAGACAACGTGTCACCAGAAGTGGCCACCCTGCAGATTCCCCAGCAGCTGCCACCACAGGGGCCCAAGCAGAGAACAAGGAGGAAAGGATACCGTCTCTTGCCACCAGCAGGAGTGGGAGATGGAGGCTGCTCCCCAGGCCGGTGGGTACTTGGGAAACACATGAGAGGACATCAGAGCCCACGTGTGTTGGACAGTGTTTAATCTCTCAAAACTGGGATGTGGGTCAGTCAGCTATGTCACTGGAAAACATCTGCCAGAGCGAATTAAGAAGACCAAGCGCTCACTGTGGCTCGCAGCTTTGGAGCTTCCGACTCTGCTGGCGGGCTGGGCCTCTGCTTGGGCCTGTGCTGAGGTGGCATACCATGGCAGGAGCGCTTAGCAGAAGAAAAGCTCTTCTCCTAGCAGTCTGGGTACAAAAGAGGAGAGAGCCCAGAAGGCAGCAGGGCCCCCGGATCTCTCCAAGAGCAGCCTAAGCCATCTAGACCCCACTTTATAGTACCACTTCCTCCCAACAACGTCAAGCCCCGAGGACCGAGGCTTTAATACAAGGGCTTCTTCTGTCAGATGTGGAAGGTGATTTGATAAGAAAGTCAGGAGCAATGGCACTGGCCAGTGAAATGGTGAGCCCAGGTTCTTAGACGTCTGGCACATGGAGTTTGTCTGTTTTGGCACCAAAGCCCCAGGGTGAAATAAAATGCTGTGGCAAAGTGTACACCTGGCTCCGCAGTGGGGCTGTCTCATCGGCAAAGTGGACAGAGAGGAAGGTTCCTTCTCTGGTTACATCTTACGTCTGACAAGGTACAGTTCAGGTGGAGCAGGGTACATTCGTGGAGAGCATGCTTGCAGGGCTGGGGAAGCACAGCTTCTGGAAAACACAAAACCTCCAGCTCCTACAGTTCACTGAGGCCCTTCTTTCTCCTGGGGGTGGGCAGTTCTCGGCTTTAGGCTTAGGTGACAACCTGAAAGCCCACTCTGGATCCCAGCAGCCAGCCGGCCATAGCTGCAGTGCTCAGGGCTCAGAGCGTGGCATGAGCAGGGAACCGGCAGGTGTGGTCCCACCTCACATTCACACGCGCCTCACCCGCTTCAAACGGTTCTGCATATATTATCACATGTGGAGAAAACAATTTTATAATCAGCACATTTCCTGCTCTCAAGCAAACCTATTTTACTAAGTTTCTTGATGAAGTTTCTTACATGAGTAAAACACTGCCTAAGATTATTCAATCACTGAGTTTTGGCCTAGGCTTGTGATCTGGATCTCATACTATACAGTCCAATTGGAACAAATTTATTCCACATTATATTTCAATGTGGAGATAGGAGAAAATTTTGTCCAGACCAAATACTCATAAAGAAAGGTAGTTTTCAGGCCAGGGATTTAGCTCAGTGGTTCCGATGTCTGTCTTGCAAGTGCCAGGGCCCAGGTTTGATCCTGGTAACCACATACAACAATACCGAGTGTGGAGACTCATGCTCACCAGCAGTTCAGTACCACATACCACAGTGCCGGGCGTGGTGGCTCACTCCTGTAATCCCAGCACTCGGGAGGCAGAGGCAGGAGGACTGCTGTGAGTTCGAGGTTGAGTTCAGTCTGAACTACAAAGTGAAAACTAGTCTCAAAAAAAAAAAAAAAAACCAGAAAAGAAAGAAAGGTAGTTTTCTTTCCTTTCATTTTTTTTTTTAAGGTTCTAGGTACAAAACTTAGGAATCTGCTTGAGAGGTAGGTGCCTTGCTACTGACGTAAATTCTTGGCCCTTTCTTATACTTTTCTTTTTCCAATATAACCCTTTCCAAAGCAAGATGTTGGCATAAAAAATATCATAGACTGATCAGGTGGTCTTGTGATATTTTGAAAGGTGAAGTCTCATTACGTTACAGGCCTTTCGGGCAGGGACACATTAAGCAGGTATGCGGCTTTTACAGATCTTCCCTGGTGTTTAAATTTGGCATTATCAAACCCTCTCTGCGCAGGGCCATCACCTTGATCCCAGCGGCTTCCCCATCACGGTGCGGATGCAATCGGTAGGGCTGCCCGAGTCAGCGTGAGGCAAGATCAGAAAAGGATTGGAGGAGGCAGAATGGTGAGGTCCTGCCCGAGCCACAGGGCTCGGCTTCCGCGGCCCCGGCTCCAGCTCCCCCGAGCTTCATTTGCTAAGAAGGTGACCGGGTGCTGCTGTGCTACTGTAAAAGGCCAGAATCAGTGCCTTCCAACAGCTAAGGTGGGGCGCTTCTGTACGAGCTTGTCATTTCTGTCTTGAATTCTCAGAAATCATCAGGTGAGTGGGAAGAGAAAGGCACAATAAAAAGCTCATGCTTCGCTAACCTATGAATAAGGTGTTTGGGATTTTACACTGTGTCTTTAATGTGTACGAATGCTGTGGAATACAATGCCCCCTCTCTGGGCCGTCTTCCCACAGGAAGGAGAGTCCCCACCTCCAGGCTCACTCACAACAGCAGCCACGGGCATCTCCCTCTGCCTACAGGGCCACGTGCGCTCTGAGAAGCCACTTGGCTGTGGTTCTACAGTGCACAGGTCATGCATGATGAGTGGCCTTGGGCTTATGCTCCCAGCACAATGCCTGGCAGATCACAAAACTACTGCGGTCAACTGAAGGAGACTGAGGCAGAAGACAGAAACAGGACAGGGAACAGAGACAGCCCCTCTCACAAAACCCGGGTAGCATCTAGTACAGCATCTTTCTCCCACACAGAATGAATTAGTTTTCACTCAGACGCCCACCAGTCCTCACCCCCACCGCCCTCATGGCACGAGTCCCCCATGAGATGACGTGAAGAGCACCGACGCTGACTAGACTTCACCACGTAGCTCATTCTCCTGCCCTTCTCTGACCACATGCTAATAAGTGCCCAAATGGACACACTTATAAAGCACCAAGAAGCAGAGTCAAAGAGAAATTTAACGCCTACCCTCCACCTTTCCCGTGTCACTGTTACGTAGGGCTCACCATTTACTTTTAAACAGACCGACCTTGTGACAGAGAGGGAGAACGGAAGGGGAAACGAGGCGGGAAGGCTCGTCTGAGTAGGACAGCGAGGGGCGTGCCGGCAGGGGTGGACCGTGGTGCACACTTCTGTCCAGTCCTGTGCTCTGCTTTTGTTGTTACCCAATCTCTTCTCTGGTCTCTCAACATGGCCAGCACTAAGTCCCCCATCTCCTTCTCTTTCTTATTGGCTTGACCTCTTTACCTGAATTACCCCAGGATTTTACCTTTGCTCTAGCTGGCAGTCACCTTTTTTACCCCACAGGGCACAGTTTTCAAAGTCCCAAGCTCTTGCTAAAAATGATTTTAAGACAAGCCCAAGCATTTCAGAAGCTGCCCCAAACACTGTTTAAACACAAAAAATTATATTAAGTTGCAAGTATTATACAATTAAACAAAGGAAGTAGGTAGGTAATTCTATCCAAAGGCTAAGGTGTCTGATAACTCATAACCTTCCATGCGGTACATGACTTGCCATTAAAATGGAAGACATTAATGAGAATTATAATAGCAACAACTTCTCTACCAGTACATGAAGGTGAAAATCTTAACTATAGGGTCTTATAAACAAAAGGTAATTAATCAATTTAATATTTAGTGTTGTGATAAATCTTTTGAAGAATGGTAAGAAGCCAAGGGGGAGAAAAACAACATTTTATGTGATTTTTTTTGTAAGGTTAGAGGAAAAAATGGCTAATTAGGTTTTTCAATTGAATTCTTTTGATCACTGGCCACTGAGTACAGTTTTCTTGATCCAGGTCTTCAAAGCTGGGATCACAAGTTTTAATTCAAACATTTTCAGCAGAACATTAATAACTCTAACTTTCCTAACTGCTAAACGGCTATAATTAAACCAAACTGGTGTGGGTCACAGCCCAAAGGCCAAATGAGCATTTGCCTCCCCCGGGAACGGCCTGCCCAGCCTGGGGGCTGGCGAGGGCTCACGGGAGGACGCCGGTGCAGCTCGTCTGCAGACACGGACGCGGACACGGACACGGACACGGACACACACTGCAGCTGTGGAGTCTCTCCCTCACCCCCGTGTTTGCCAACCGACTGTGAGGTGAGCAGAACCCCTTGGGATGATGGACCCTGTGAGAGGGGCCTTTCGGAAAGAACCTTCCAGGAGCCAACATGAATATTCACCGAGTGTCCGGGTGCAGGCCCGGTCTCCACACCATGGACACTAATCCTGAGAAGTGTATTCCAGGCGAGCTACAGGCATGAACTCCCATGGGGAAATGAGGCTCTCTGGTGATGGAGCGGGAGGGCTGAGAGGAGGAATGGAGGGAAGAGGCGGAGACGGACAGAGCACTCCTGCGGAAGCTCTGCTGCAGCCAGAGCTCGCCACACAGACTCACGCTCAGCATGAGGCTTCATTAGAACACCGCACTCTGCAGCAAACTGTCTCTTCGGCTCAGCCGTTTACCCTCCCTCATCAGGAAGAACCAACATGTGTTCCCTCGATGCCGCCCAGCCCCACCCACCGGACCCTTTCACTTTTTTATTTGGGCCGATGGGACTTGCAGGTAGTCCCTCCACACAGCGAGGTTGTGGTACTGAATCCCCACAGGCCATTAGGGCAGAACAGGACCTGCCAAGACAACGTGTCTGGGCCACACAGACTTTTCTGCCAGTCAGGTTTTGGTGTCCACGCTGACAAGTACCTGCAGGTGCAGAGGCTGCACCCTAACTGCCTCTGAGCACGCAGGAGCGTGGGGATCCCCGCAGCACAGGGGAAGGGAGAGCAGGGCAGGAGGAGCGAAGTGGTGAGGCTGTCTGTATCTCCTCAGCTCCGCTGGCACTCCCCAAGGATCTGACGGACTAAGGATGGTCAGGGCAAAGTGGCGCAACCAGCAACAGTGGCACCCAAGGGAGACAAGAGCCCCCCACCCAGTCCTGGATCTTAGTTCATTAATGGGTGGTGGGAGGGGTAGGGAACAGAGGGAAATAGACTTTCACTGAGGTGATTTGTAATCCTTTTTTTTTTTTTAAAAGAGAATCCATCTTTTCCTCTTAATTACAAAGTAATGATATGTCTTTTATATTTTTAAAAACATATTCATTATAAAAATGTAATACACTGATTACAAAAATGTAAACCAATATTACAAAAATTTTATCTAGTAGCAGAACTCCATTTACGAACATACTGGAAGAACTTCAACACTGAAATAAAGAGAACTGGGGCTCAGGTGTGCCTCAGTCTGGAGACTTGTCTAGCAGGTCCCAGGCCCTGGCATCGAGCCGGCATTCCCCAGGAGGTGGGGAGAGGCGGCCCTGCCCTGCTGAGCTCAGAGTTAGAGGCTGAAGGTGTCTCTGTAGGACACCTGTCTGCCACTCCCTATGGCAGCCTGTGAGGATGAGTCCCTCAAACAGCAAATAGGAAAAAGCTCTGGGTCAGGGTATGTATTTTGTCCCCAAAATAAAGGCTGATTTTTAATACTTGTACCTTTCAATACAGGTATACAAATATTCACATTTTATAAAGCATGTGAGGCAGCGGACTTGCCTGACTCATCACTGCTACCAACGCAGGTCAGAGACCCAGGAGCGAAGGAGCTGACCGGAGAAGCAAGATGCGCAGCCCTCAGATACCTGTTTTGCAGGTCAGGTTTTACCGGAACCCGGCCATGGCCACTCAGCTGAGTGGGCAGCTGTGGCTGACAGCAAGCGGCTTGCGGATCCTACAATACCATCCTTCACAAAGGGTTTGCCCTCACCAGCGACAGCCAGGACCCTCAACATTGCTTTCACTGAGCAGTAAAGAGCTATGACACCACAGTAGGAAATTAAGCTACAGTTTAAACCAGGGCTGAGCTTAACCTAGAAATGTCTAAAATCCTTCTCCTATTGAATGTTGCAATACATTTTTATGCAGCAAATTCCACCTGGAGTTTTTAGATTCTGTTACAGTCACAATCCTCTCTTTGTTATGTGACAACTATACTGACAATGCTTGGCTTGCCTTTCACCCCAAATTTCTGGTATTTTTCCTAAAGAACAGTAAAAGATATGGGACAAAGAAAGCACCAATTGAAAACTATTCTCAAAACTGCTCTTCTTCCCCGACCTGCTCGAGCGCCCAGAGCCCTCTGCGCACTTGCCTGCATGGTGGTCCCTGGCCACCATCCCCGGACCCCACCACAGTGGGGGAAGCACAGCTGTGAAGTCAGCAGACCACATGTCAAAAAGAGCTGCACCGTCATGGACAGGGCGATCAACTGCTCAGCACCTCGTGTTCTAGTTTAGGAATGTCTGTAACAATTGAACATCATTTTTTTTTTTCTCTTCAGATTCTTTTTTTTGAGACAGGGTCTCACTTTGTAGTTCAGGATGGCCCTGAATTCACCATGTAGCCCAGGCTAGCCTCGAACTCAGAGCAATCCTCTTGCCTCAGCCTCCCGAGTGCTAGGATTATAGGCAGGAGCCACCATGTCTAGCATTGTGGTGTATGGTTACTGTGGATCAAATTCAAGACCCGGTGCTTTCTGGGTGGATGCCGGAACCACTGAGCTAAATCCCTGGCCCTCTCTTTAGATTCTTGTTCATCGAATTTTTCTAAGTAATATGTATGAATTTCATGCAAAATTGCAATGAATAGGTTAATATGACAGCAGTAAAATAATAATGTATCAGTTATAGAGGAAGATGATACTACAAACTAAGCCACACCAATTAAGTGCTATTTGTTGGTCACCAGGAGAAAATGAATTGGTACAGATCTACCCTTTCCATCTCTCTACTTCTATCTATTGTAATTACAAAAAGTGCTGTACAACATAGCTGGCCAGGGAAGTCTATAACCACAGAACAGCAAAAACCTTAAGAGTACTTGATGTCTTAACAGAAGTACTCATTTAGAATTTTTAACAAAGCCTGTTTTAGATAGAAGACACAGTTTCATATATTCTTCCAAAATAGATTCAACTAATCTTTGACTAATCTATTCATCTCTGGGTTTAACATGGATGGCTAGAATCTTACTATAGTGAATACAATTATGACAGCTAATTTCCTATTTTGCTAGGAAGGTTGTTATCAACAAGACAGTTATCTGGTTATCATCAATTCTCAAATACTTTTCTATAGATAACTTATCTCTTTGTAATATGTTATGATGACCTTTGTAATAAAGATAATATTTGATTATATGTGCATTATTTCTCAACCTCCAAGAAGAAATGAACACAGAAAGGCTACCTATCTGTAAAATAATTGACAAGGATTTGTGCTGGACTCCAGGTAACAATCAAATAGTATGTGCCTAAGGGATCACTTACCCTAAGTTCTCACACTAAATATGCCAAGGAAAGTTCCAGCAAACAAGAAACAGAAGCAAAGAGGCACTTTACTGCCCATAGCATTTTTAACTCAAAATCCTAATGCAAAGCACACAGAACAAGAGACGTTCCCTGTCTCCAAGGTGGTTATGCTTAAAAAGCTCCAAACCAAAGTGGGACACCCAACCTGTCCTTCAACACACACAACTTATTCTTACCACTAAAATTAAGGAAGGGATCTCCCCAACACACATCCCAGTACCAGAGAAGCAGGATGAGCTTGGGAGAGACACTCTCCCCCACTGCCTGGACGGAATTTCTCTCATTCTTGCTGCCATAAAAAAGAGGAAGGAAGAGATTCCGAAGTGAGAGATGGATGCGTTTGCTTACTGTGTTGGTGTGAGAACCGAAAAAAGATGGGAGAGACAGAAGAAGGGACGGAGAGGAAGGGAAGGCCTCCCTCCGAGCAGGTAGAGTCCTGGCCCAGGACGCTTGGCGCCAGCAGGAGAAAGGGACCCAAGAAGTGACTCCATTTAACTGCGGCCCTCTCTCCATCCTACAGCCTCCTCATCCGATCAGCACCTCCCTCAGAGCGGAGCTGGATGCCCTGACCATGACCTCTCTCTCCTCTAGGGGGAGAGAAGATGGCTGTCGGGGAGGGCACAGAGTCAGGTGGGGCGGGTGGCCTGAGGGATCCGGGTCTTGTCCCTCAGGATTTAAACCTGTGGTGCTGCTCCAGTCATCCTGCCACTCGACAGAAACACTCACAGTAACCCTATCCCCCCACCTCCACCCAAACAAACAAGTCCCGCCACGCTATCAAGAAGTCAGCCCGGGAAGAGCAAGGTGGTGTGGCAGTCACTGCCCGCGTTCCCTCTGAAGGCCTGTGTCATCCCAGGGCGGGTGGGCATGACTTCTTGAACTCCAGATCTCACACAGTGAAAATACTGCTTCTGGAGGATTCCTGACATATGTAACCTGCCACCACAAGACAACATGAACACGCAGGACTTTCTGTTAATTCTGTATAACCGGGTTAGGTAAACAGATGCTTTGGTTAATTAAATGCATATGTTTACCAGATTTCATATGGACTGTCAATTTAAAAACAATTCAAGTATGATAAAATACACATAGACATAACGATAGTAAAACCTCGACCGTGAGAAGTTCTCCCCTTCCCTTCCCTGCCTCCAGCCCCATCCCCCGTTGGAGACTGTACCAGGGCCTCATGCAGCCTCAGCAAGTGCCCTACCACCAACCTGCACCCCATCCCCAATTCTCCTTCCAATGAGAAGCTACCTGGTTTTCCTGGGGCAAAAACGAACGTGGAAAAGACAGAGAAAATTGCAGAGCTCACTAAATTGCAGAACCATAGCCCAGCAGATTTTTTAATGTGACATCAAAACATAGACAAAACACAAAAATTTTAAAAATATATTTTAGAAGACTTTCTTAGGTTTTCTGTCAACTGCAGTCAAATTCAACTGAATTCAGGCTTCTCTGGAACAATGAGTACTAGCAATAAAAACAAATGTTGTCAAAGTCTTGGGTGCAACATTCAACCAAAGGGTCTATACACCCATACAAGTGGAAATACGAGTGGATTGAACTAGAGATGCACTACCTTCTCTCATGTTCTTTCCAGGGATGTAACAGGCTGTAAAATCACACAACAAACTGGAATCTTTGGAGCTGGAGTTCCGGCGTGAGTTGCCATGCCATTTTCACAATGGAAAGAAACAGAAGGCATCCAAACTATACTTTGCCTTCTTCATCTCCTACATGAAGACAATAAGAACAGCTAACACTCCAGAACTACTGTGTAAGCCAGGCCTGGTGGTGCACTCCTGTAATTCGAACATTCTGGGAGCCTAACGCAAAAGAATCACAAGTTAGAGACCAGTCTAGACAACCTCCCAACTTAGTGAGATCCTGCCTTAGAATAAAAATTTAAAAATGAAAGCCCTGGGATCAATCCCCAATACTGGCAAACAAAACAAAAACAAAAGACTGGTAAGACACAGAAACCAAGAAAACTACTAGCCATTTCTAAACGCTAAGTTCTATGGAAAACCTACTACACCATCTTGGCTGGTATTCTGTTACAGTAAAAGAATCATGTGGCTCATAATGTCAAAATTATTGACAGACATGGTTTCAGACATCATGAGGTCAGGAGGAAGAAAGAGGATCTGCACCATTAGGTCTTAAGGGCAGCAAGGAAAGAAAACCCAAGGAGAAGTAAAAGCGTACTCTGCATTAGTCTCTGTAACCATACCCCTTGTACTGAATCTGATACACTGCTGAGAGACACAAAGGCACAAAAATGATGCCTCGGCAAGAGTGAGGCCCCAGGCGGTCCTGGAGAATTGCTGAAACGAGTCCTTGAAAGGCCCCAACTAGCTGTCATCCCAGTTCTTATTCCTAGAAGGATGCAGAAATGGAAGGGAAGGGGGGATATGGCAAGAAGAGGCAGTGAACGGCTTATCCTTGGTCTTGGTGCTCCGGCTTGCTTCTTACCTATACACAGCATGTCTGGACAGTCTGGCGACGTGCCTCTGTGGTTACTAGCTAAGAGGCTGAAAGGCAGACTTAAGGAGATAGAGTGACATCAGGAATGATGAAGAATCACCAAAACATTCTTCACAACATGATGACTGGGCTCCTGAGATGAAAAAGCCTCTGATTTAAAGGTCCCTAGGGAATATGAAGATATTTATTTATTTTTTTTTTTCTAAGATAGATTACTGCTTTGGATTGATTCAAAGACTAATCTTAAGTGCTGTGATCCTTTAACAGCTTTCAGAATAGCTTTATTCACTCAGTACTCAAAAGATATATGAAAACAATTTGATGTTGCAATCGTTAAGCTGGACGGTCAAACTGACGCGCTTGACAGCTGCCCAGAAGGTGAGTAAAGCACTTCTGCACATGACTGAGTTGTGCAGCTGTGACCTTAGGTATTACATCTGTTCCCAGTTCCTTTCTCTAAGGCACTGCTTTCTTGCTTGCCTTCCTATGTACTATGAAGGAAACCACTTTGCTCTACCACACCCTCCTGTCACGATGTTCCTGCCACAGAGCCAGCCAATCATGGATGAAAACCTCCAGAACTGTGAGAACAGCAAACCTTCCTCATTTCAACTGTATACGCTGGATACTTAGTCCCAGTGACAAATAGTAGACTAATGCAGAAAATGTGTACTACCAAAGTGGGGTTACTGTGAATGTACTTATCCACGTGATCCAAAGGTCTTTCATTTGCAAAAGTAATCTGGAAAGGTTTGGAGATGTAGACTACAGAAACCCTAAAATGCTGCAAGGAGAGCTTAATGGGTGATTCAGGTTGAAGCTCAGAAGACGAGAATGCTGGTAGGAATATGAACAGTACATATCAGGCTCATGAGGCTTCGGTGGGAACCAAGACTCTGCTGTTCCTGCATGCTGACCATGTCCTACGATACTGCAGAAAGTAGAATTTAACAGTTATGAACTGATCTGATGGATGGAATTCCAAGGCAGCCCAACATTCATACTGTGGCATGGGTACTGCTGGATTCTGTCAGCCGGATTTTTAATAATAATTAAGAACAAAATGCAGAGCAGAAATATTTTTAAAACCAAAAATTTTCCCCAAAGCAAGAATGTGCAAAGTTGGGGCCAAAGTGTGGTTACTGGCACCATTAAAAAGAAATCAAGTACTTTGAATGAAAGACAAGAAAAAAAGATGTCTGGAGGGCATCTCAGAAATTAGCAAGGCCCTATCTACAAGCTGAAGGGTGAAAAAGTATAAACTTCTCACCAGAGAACAGAATTTGTGAGCTTCATGAAGGGACACTCACGGAATCGGTCCCTGGGCATGCATTTCATTGTGTTTGGCCATGTGGGCACTCAGAGGCAGTGGTAGCTATTTATCAGAAGGGTCTGGCTCTGCCTGTACTAGCAGTAGATCTGAGAGTTAACCCTGCCACACTAGTTTCATCAACAAGCAGAATGCAAGAATTGTAGGGTAAGCAAAGGTTCTATCCTGATTTCAAAGAAAGTCCAGACAATGTGCCTCCGAGAAAGGAATGAAGGAAGCTATGGAAATGAAGTAAAAGGTGCAGTGGAGACCACAGAAAGTAAGACGCCAGGAATGTGAATCATCTGCGCCATAAAGCCATAGGCACAGCTAGCCCGAGAAAAGCCATGTGGGCTGCAATTGGCAAGGCCACAGGGATGAGGCTACGTGAACTCTCTGGAACTCACATGCTATCACTATGTGCCACAGATGATGCCATTTCCATGGAGGTACAGGACTTAATTTTCACTGTGCTGGGTTTCAGTCTTGAGTTCTATTCTTGCCTACCTCCCTACTCCTCTCTTTTGGAATGGAAATGTTTTCCCTATATGATTCTTTATTGTGATTATGTAGTTCGTTTTTTGAATTTTCAGGGGTTTATAGCTAAGATTTTGCCTTGAGTCTCAGAAGAGATTTTGACTTGGACTTCTAAGCAATGTTTCTAGGCTCTTGAGTGCCTTCCCACTCACTTGAGAGGTAAACAATCAGCATGCGAGTTTTTGGTTGTATGGTGATAACTATAACATGTTAGATAGAACTACAACTTTGTGTTTATTTGTGGAGGTTATGTCTGACTTAAGGAGATGTATTTGACCATTAGCTAGACTGTTAGCTTGCCTGGCTTGAGAGCCACCCAGGGGATTAGGACAGTACACTTGGAGGTAGGTCAGTTCTGGCCATGAAGGCATGATCTTCAGTACTTTGTCCTGTGTCTGGCAATGCCTTGCAGCTCTGTGTCACCAGGCCCTTCTTCTGGCCTTGGAGCCAGCCGAGCACAGACTGAAACCTCTGCAACTGTGAGCAACACTAAGCCCTTTCACCTTTACGTTGTGTGTGTTGGGAATTTAGTCACCGTGATGACAAGCTGACCAATACATGTATATCAAATCTGTAAAAGTTTTAGTCAATTTCTGCAAGTCTTATGCTTCTTTTTACCTTCCTGAGAATAGCCATATGTCTATCACCCTGCACAGCCTATCCTGGGGGCATCAGGTGTGACACATGCCAATGCAAAACCACAGGAGGAAGCGCCAGATATAATTACTAAACATACGGTGGTGTATGAAATATTAGGTCACCCAGGGCAGGATCCTCTGTAAAAATGTCTTGATGGGTTAATCTTGAAAACTAAAAGGATTTTTCTTTTCATATATCCAGTTGTATTTTATGATGACTAGTTGTCCAGTTCCCCACTCAAGAGAGATAAATGGTTGGCATGCGAGGTAAATCACATACACATACACACATTTTTTTTGGCATTTAACCTTTCCTGCTTTTCCAAAGAATGTATGAATTCTAGCGCCCCTCGTGAATTTTTCACACACAATTTAGTTGCCATGGCAATACTCTCTGATCCTGAAATTCCTCTAAGATGATACTGGCCAAGCCCACTTCTCGTACCCCTAAACTCTTATCTGCTTCTAGACTCTAGGATTTGGGGCCCTCAAGTGTTCACACAGCTCAGATTCCAGCATATATATGGGGAACCGCAGATATGATTCCTCATTTTCCACGATTTTGCTGAGAATCAGAGCTCTCAGGTCTGAGAGTGAGAAGACAACTTCGGAGCGATGCAGACAGACTCACACAGAAGCAACACTGAGTAAATAAATCATGGATCAGTGAGACAAGGAAGAATTCCTTGGTTCAGGGCTATGACAGGCGATGCTCAGCATGACTGATATGAAGCAAATTTTGTAAAATATCTCTCCAATTTTGACTAGAATTATAGGCAATCTTAATCCAAGCCAGAGGAGTCATATATTTAGATGTTTGTTGCATTCTTCAGACTATAAAAAAGAAATTTCTAGCTCTCTCGGTTGCAAAGGAGGCTGTCCTAATGTAAATAGATGTGCTGCTTGCTTGCACGGCACTCACAATGAAATAGATGCAGAAGTCGGTAGGAGTGAGGCAAGCCTCCTTACCTGTGTTAACGTCGGCACCTAATTCCAGAGTTTCATCTCAGTCGTTTGCTGGGCGCCAGACCTTCAGCATACATACACTCAGCTGAGACACACTGAGCAAATATGATGCTCAATTTAGTTGATAGATAGAACTCCCTTTAGTTGCACTAACATGTCCTGCTGTCAGTTCAGTCAATGAGGGTTTATTGAGTACTTGCAAGCACAGTTCCATACCAGGCACTTGGAGTCTGCTGTAAAGACCCGAGTCCATCACAGCATTAAGAAATCAGTACCTTCTCTGAGATTACCCATGGCCTTCTTAAAGATCCAGGGCAGCACAGATGTAGAAAATACTCACCTAACTGTAAACCATTATTTGAGCCATTAGCTGCAATTCTTCTACCTTAGTGACTAAGCCTTCATTTGGAGCTATTGAATAAGAAACAAAACAGAATGGTCGATTCTTTGCTTTTTCTCCTCCATGTCTATCCTCTGGGAGAGACCTGGATGAGCAGCAGTTTGGCAGGATGGCAAGCAGCAGAAGAAGAAAAATAGCAGTCAACAGGGGGTCTCAGTGATTTACAAAGGGAACACAGAATCTAACCGATATGACCACACAACAGCAAAAGGGTGGCTGGACACGGCATGGGCTTCACAGTTCACAGAGAAGGACACACAGTCTAAGGATGGATAAGGACTACAGTGTTACACGCAACTTTTTTCTTTTTTTTTTTTTTAAAGAAAAACCAACTTGGTGTTACTTATTTTTATCTATGTTTAATAACTGCAAAGGAAACTAACTTGTGGTTCAGACAGTCTATGCCAGATTATCTTTTGTAAGTGGTAGAATGGTTTTTTCCTAATAAAAAGAGCTTCACCACCACAGACTAAAGTGGTTATGAATCACCTCATGATTATAAATTATAATTTGTAAAAAGACATTCTTTGGGCTAGATCTATTTTGTTCTAACGTATTGGCTTTATGTGTATCCCAACTGAAACACTAAATATTTCTGCGCTGTTAACTCCATAATCCTCCTAACATTAGCACTGGACTGGGGCCAAGGGCATCACATAGGAAAAGACAGGGACCTCGCCTCGCCCCCGGGCACACTCCTGGCTTCTGAACTTTAGGGTGTGCCAGAGGGAGGCACAAGGACCATCTATGTGGCAGAGTTAGCAAAGGAAGAACAGGAGAAAGACCTCAGCTTGAGTAACATGAGCACTCACTCTCACAAAGCTCATGGAGTAGGGGTCCGGGCCACAGGGGCAGCTGGCACATCAGGGGCCAGTCACGGCTTAGTTCTGTGCGCAGCGCTTGGGAGGCATCCTCGTGGCTCAGGGGTGGCCTGGCTCCCAGGAGATGGTTCCCTTGCTGGGGGTGGGGGGGCTCCCTGCTCCGACTATTGGAGGGATGACCTTCCCATGGGCTGGGATGCAAGGCTTTACTTTTCCTGGAGCCCAGGTTTTGCCAAAAGGTGTCTGAAACTGGACACTGTAAAAATTAGCAGTCAGATGTTCCTGTAAATCCTATATACAGCTTAGTTATTCTTCTATGGTATCCTAGGTCTTGAAGGGGGATGAGACAGGCTAATGAATTTAGGGCTGACAAATCTTATAACATAGACACTTGTTAAGTAATTATCAGGCCTATGTGCAAAGCAGAGCAGGGACCCGACCCAAAGTTTGAAGGTAATAAGAGACACAGCGGAGGCAGAGGTGACCCGTCCAGCCACTCTTCTCACCCTGGAGCACCTGCAAATGCAGCCTCTAACCCTGTTACGGTCTTCGAGACACTGGTTTATTTAGCTGCATGTCTTGGCACTGTTCCTCATCTTCAGACAGCCTATTGCTTATAGTTAGCTTGTAACTTAAATAGTATGGATATTTTACTTATATTGTTGCACATATCAATTACAAAACCATTATGTTCAAGCTAATGTAAAACTGTTAATTTAACTATCTTATAATTAGTGTGCTTTCAAAAGAGTGCTATCATTTATTAACTCAAAAAGACTGGTGATAGGTATAGTTAATGCATAGCATATTTGATTTCTCATCCTAGCCTAAAACACTTAAAAGGATATCATGATTAGCAAGTAGAAAGATATTAATTTTTAAACTAAGGCGACAAAGGGACTATAAACTAAGATATTAGGTAGATTTGGTTAGTTATTATGACTCTACCCTTGACTTTTTATGTCATCAGGCCTCTGAAGAGCTCCTGTTATTTAAACTTTAATGTTTTTAAAATGGCATGGAAATGATGCAATTACTACTCAATTACCCACTTCTAGGGCACATTCCAGGTAGTTCCTGCCTTTCTGGCTAAAGGAAAGGCTGTGCCTGTAAACCTAGCAACAACAAAGAAAAACTCCTTCACTTCCCAGTTACCTGCCTTGGGAGAGAGCAGGGACCTAAAAGATGGGGTGAGCTCCTGCTAGACGCTAAGAGCCAGGAGCGGTGGCAGGAGCGGAGGAGACGCCGTCTCAGGCGTGCGGGGCTCTCCTCTCTCCCCCTTCTCAGGCATGCGGGGCTCGTCTCTCCCCTTGCCTCTCCTCCTCTTGCACTTTCTATCTAGCTGTCCTCCAAGGGCCTCCTGTGCTCAGGGTGGGCTTGTGAGAGGTGCCCGAGTCCCGGGCCCACGGCTAAGTGTGCCGTAGGAGGGCGCGCTGGGCATGAGGCGCACGGCCGACAGGGCCCTCCTCGGCACCCGGCTTCCTGCCCACTGACCGTGAGGGAGCAGCCTTCTTCTGCCCGGGCCCTCCCGCCACGCCGCTGGGCCCTCAAGGGCTGCAGCTTCTACGTTTTGAGCCAGAATAAACCTCTCGCCCTTTCGGTTGCATGTACTGTCGATTTTGTCCCAGTAATGACGATCAGTGGCTGTGGCACTTTCCCTCCTCTCTGCTGCTCTCTGTGTGTGTGTGTGCGTGTCTGTGTCTGTGTGAGTGAGTGTGTGTGTGCAGTGAGCAGGTGTTGAGAACAAGAGACACAACAAAACATCCCTCACTCCCACAGCGCTAGGCAAGCTCCTGCCCCGGGGCCATGGCACCCTGCCTGGCACTCCTCTGGGGCTCCACCTCTGCTCAAACGTCTCCCTCCTCAGGGAACTTTCCCAACCACTCAACCTAACACTGCGATTTCCCTCTCCTCCCTCCTGATTCTCACAGCACCTCCAAACTCTGACATACTACTAACGCTTACGTTTCTGCCCCCAGCCCACTAGCATGCCAGTGTCGTGAGGAAGTGAATGTTTGTTGAGTGAATGGAAGAAATGAAAGGATAGCGAGATGGTCAGAGACCAGATGACTTCTCCAGGATACTAGAAGGAACTAGAACTGGACACGTGAGGAGTACCGGGTTCCCACTGACCACAGTTAGGCCAAGTGACTCTGCCTGCCTACCCAGCCGCAGGGTAAACTCTCAGGAAAGGAAGAAATGGTTCCAGAGAATGAAAATGCCCAAGTAAAACAGAATAAAGAATGCAATGATCATGACAATTCATGCTTAATACTGTTGCCTTTGAAGTCACCAATTAGAGAGCAACCTGAACTTTTAAAGCCTGAGTAGCTCCCAGACAGGATAGGACAGAGTTTCCAGGATTTCCAGCTCTCCACCTTCCTCAGGGTGTTAGCGTGAGTCTTGGCTCCTACACCTCCTCCGTAAGTGTTGATTCACAATGGCCAGACTGCTGCAGATACAGTGACTAGGAAAGCAAGTCAGTCATCACAAGCGATAGAAGCTGTGGGTCAAATGTCACTGACTAATCAACCTGTCACTGGTCAATTACCCATCCCCATGAAGAGGTGCCACTGATCTAGTTTCCTATCAATAAACATCTATCTGGGTGCATCAGCTGCTGGTAAGTGCAGCCTGCCAAGATATCCAGCCTCGTTCCACAGGCGCTGATGCCTAGGAAATCTCTCTTCTTTTCTCTTAATAATGTCACAGAAGAGGCAAATGCAGCTCCTGACAACATAATGTTAGTTTCATGGAGACGTGTCTCTGCGAACGCTCGGCTAGTTATACAGAGCTTCAGTTGCATGGATTTTCTTACTGAAAAAACAATAGCTGGGCTGAAGGAAGTCTGGAGGCTTCACACTGTGCTGAGATATACAATTCTGCCCTGGGTTGTGTTCCTGCTCATCATCCTCCCCCCTGAGTTAGGAAAGAAAAATTGTTTGGGGGAACCATTTTCCCTCCACAGTTAAAGAAAACCAAGTGGGCACTGGTTTCTCTTGCCTTAAGCCCCAAGGCACATTTTCCTGGAGTCAGATTCAACATCTCTGATCTCTGGGCGAGCGGTGGGCCAGTGTGGCCTTGTGTCATGAACAGCCTGTCTGTCTCGGTTTGAGCTGTCACCCTGGCAACAACCTCATGAGGTCCCTGCTGGATCTAAAATTGTAGATTTCTTAGGATACCTACTATAATCTCTCCTTCTATCTTGACAGACTACCTCATCGGCGCATTCAACCTGTCAAGAAGCTTATTCTGAGTTGTCACAGGCTTTATATATTAGGCAAGGCAGGAAGGAGTCAGCAAGTAAACAATTACACTACAAACGCTGTGACAGAAACTGCACACAGAACGTATGGATGGCTGAAGGGGGATGTCTCAATAAGCCCAGGAGATGACTGAAGACTACAGAGCATCCCTGAAGTGCGACATCTCCAAGCAAGAATTGGGAAGAGCCAGGCAGAGGCAAAGTGGCACAAAGCTCTAGTCACAGGTACTCGGAAAATTAAGACAGGAGGACCACAAATTTATGATTTGTCTGGTTAATTTTATCAAGACCCTGTTCCAAAATTAAGGAAAAAAGGGCCAGGAATTTAACTCAGTGGTTCTGACGCCTGCCTCAAAAGTACAAGGTTCCAAGATTGCTCCCCAGTATCAAGACAAACAAACAAACAAAAGATTAAAGAAATTCAAAATTAAGGAAAAATTGTGTGTGCGGGGGTCGGGGGTATGGGCGCAGGGCCCTGGGGACGCAGCACTATGGCAAGCATGAGGCGATGATTCAATCCCCAGTACCAAAAATAAGCTCCCCTAAACAAACAGAAACCCCACAACGCCAGAAAAAAGGGCAATGAGAGGTAGTAAGAGCACATCACCAAGAAGGGCAGAACTCACGCACCAGCTCGTGGGAGGTGAAGCACACGAAGCGCTGGGGGCCCTGGTGGAGACATATACACGAGGCTGTGCGGATAGTCAATCCAGGCTCATCACCAGGCTGAACTTGATCTTACAGGCTATAGCCATGAATCCTCTCATGGAGGAGTATGGCCACATTAGCCTGCTAACTGGTGGCGGACAGGTGTGCGGACACAAGCGAGGGTCAGATGGTCAGGCATCAGGTGAAACTACAAAGGTGCAACTATGATAATGGCGCTGGGACGGCAAGGAGGGATTTAGAAGACAATACTGCCAGAGCTTTAGGGCTGACTTGCAGATGGAGAGAAGCAGGACAGGGAGGGATTTAGGAAGAGGGTCACATTTTAGGCTCAGGCAAGGGACCGATGAGAAGGGCCACTGAATACAACGGGGAACCATGACATGCGGGGACTCGACTGGGAGGAGAGGACAGTGGAATTCCATTGTAGATGCCTGGGTTTGAAATGCCCACGGAGCACCATTAAATGGAGAGGGGCCACCAGGCAAGCGAAGTGAAGGCCGAGAACATTAACAGAGAGTGGGCAGATCTACTAAGCTGCCCATTTGCTTCAATCTTCATTGGCAAGAAGACTGGCCTTCAAATTAGAAATGGCAGAACAAACATAATAAAGAGAAAATTGAAGTCCCAAATAGGTGAAGCGAAAGAAAGAGTATCTAGTCAATTTAAATGATTTCAAGTCCCCTGGCTCAGATGAGTTACCCCCCACGCCTGCTGAAAGAAACTGCAGATGTAATCTCAGAAACACGACCGGCAATCTTTAAGAAACTGTGGGGACTTAAGGAGTGCTAGAAGACGGAAGGAAGACAACGGTTCTATACCTTTAAACTGAAGAGGGATAGGTTCTCATGGGACACATACAAACAAGTTTTACCTCATCTACGGCAAAAACCCGAGAAGAGTTATTACATAGACGGCTGATGAGCAGTTAGTGCACGCAGCTGAGACACACGAGGGGGATGCTGCTTGTGGTCTGGAAGCATTCTATTTGCACCACGAGTCTGTCTGGACCAGCTGTGGCTGGCCTTTTCTCCCTCCTGAGCACAAAGCAAGTTATCTTGGCCTGCACTCTGAATGAAAGGCTTCTCTATCTCTGATCTGCTGTGATGTGGCCCTTGATTAAAAGGGATTGACAATTTAAATGAAGAAATTGACAGTCTGAAGCAGTCAACAGTCCCACAATTCCGTGGGGAGGTCTGGGGAACCAGAATGCTGTACTGGCCTACACATAATGAACCTGGGCTTCTCCTTGCCGTGTTTTTGTGTTAGTTTTCTGTACAGATTGCCTTTAAAAAGAGAACAAGAAATAGCAAAGCTACCATGGTAGAGCACGAGGGGGTGGGGATAGTCACAACCTACCCAAACTCCTACCTCAGGCAGCCTAAGATCACAAATAGACACACATTTTGTACTGAAGCCCTTTTTCAGAGGCCTCCTTACAACCAAGAGAAACTGCAGCCTACCTGAGACCCAAATGACACCACTGAACTAAAAGTATACCTTTGGGGGATGTCAGTAGTTTTGTGCTTAAAAATTACATAATCCTATAAATCAAGAAAAAAAGTGTTCCTTTCTTAAAAGAAGGCAAAACTGAATAATAATTTAAAAACCCAAACAGAAAGGTCAGTAAGAAGATTTTTAAATAGATGTCAGATTCACATCTGCTCTGCTCATGCATAAAATCATTAAAGTTGAAAATGACTTCTCATTCTATCTAGCCTCTCTTGACATGATCCTACATCTCTAACCCATGTAAACTGAGACTTGAGAAGGGGGTAAACCATCCTAGGGATCTACTCCTCACCCATATCTAATTCTGGTAGCATCTTCCTGCCAGGAAATCCAGTCAGTCACCTGCTATCCCATGTTCCCTTATTTTCTACTCCCACTCCGTTGCTAATATTTTTAAGAAGGACAGTTGAGTTTCCCCACTGAAGTTATGGAGGTCACGATTTGTCAAAATACAATTTTCATGGTAATTTTCATTTTAAATCAAGTAAGTGAGAAGAAATCTTACCGTATCGAGCCAATCATGTACGGCTGTGCCAACTGAACCACAATCGCACCACTTCCTAGCTGATGACAAGTGTAGCCAGAATCCCAGTCGTAATTCTTGGTGTCCCCATTCAGCAAGGCATTTCGGCTCCGACTGACTCCTTCAATCACACTGGCACAGTCAGCAATCGTTGCCACATTCTCAGTGGGAACTGTGAATGCAAACACAAGACTTGGCATCAAGAGAGGAGAAGCCAAATATATCCCAATAGTATGCTCAGGACAAAATTAATTCATTACTATCTCAAGTCAACAATAAAGGGGGAGTAGATTACATCTTGATTAACTTAAGATATGAAATTTTTATGCTAAACAATGAAAAAAAAATAAACCTGAGGGGAACAACCCAAACCATGTGAAGCACGTAACCCTAAAGTATTTTTTAATAAAGAAGCATAATAACCTATAAAATACAAAATGGGAAAAATCGAAACAAAGCTTTTATAAATAAGGAGGGGGTGCTGGAGATTTAGCTCAGTGGCGTTGTGTCTGCCTTGCAAACTCCAGGTACTGGAAAATGAATGACCGAATGAATTAATAAATAAACAAGGAAAGAAGGGAGGAGGGATTGAAGGGATGGCAGCAGAATGGGAAAAAGAAAGAACCATGATATATCATGTACAGGCACACATTTCATATGATGAATGTGATCAATATGTATACCTAAAATGTACCAATAAATTTAATCAATAGAAAATGCAGAGTGGATAAATACATTGTAGAATATTAATACAATGAAAACTTCACAGTCAATGAGGAGAGAAAAAGAGTTAGAGATGGGGGGAGAAAGAGAGGGACAGGGAGAGAGGGAGATGGGGGAGGGAGGAAGAGAACCAGAGTGAGGGAGAAGGGGGAAGGGACAGAGGGAGGGAGGGAATGAGAATATGAATTTGTATTGCCGGAGACTGAACCCACAGCCCCATGCCTACTCAGCAAGGGAGACTAATGAGCCATAGCTGTACACATACATTTGGACAGAAAACTGATACTCAGAATTCTAGTATTTATTAAGAAAAACGTAATCCAGACATGGTGCCAATTCCTTTTCAGAATACACAGTTGGTCTCAGCCATGATTCATTTCCTTTTTTATTTACTATTCTTGCACCCAATACACATGCTTTTCCTTTGTTCAGGAGCTGATGGATCTTGAAAACCAGCTGTGTTTTGATTCTGAGTCTCTATATTTCAAGTCCACATCAACCAGCTCGTTCTTAAAGTCAAGAGCTTCCACCAGATGATGGTTCCCTATATGACAGAGAATCTCTAAGCAGTGAGAAGAGGATGATGAAAAGATAAGGGCCCCCTAAGTCTCCAGGGCCTTTTCTGTGCATTTAAGTTATTCAACCATAATCTACAATTTTCCTTAAATACATAGGTTGTTTAACCAAAATCTACAATATTAATCTGCTGTACTTTTCAGAGAGCATTATTATACTCTCCAAAAAGGAAGCGAGTGAGCACTACCACTACCATGTGGAAATGCTTCCAGATTTCTAATGATTTTGGGTAAAAATCTTACACATATCTTCTAAGTGATACATTTATTTCCCACAGCTAGACAAGACCTGTGCATCAGCCTTCATCTCACATCGCTGACTTACTGCTTTGCTCTCTCAAGATGAGGAAGGAAGGGAGGAAAGGAGAAAGAGGATGGATTTTCCTGGTGATGAATCTCTTGACCATGAGACTCAACTCCCACATAACAAGCAGAACACTGGTGATATTTTTCTAAGGACAGCTTCCTGTCAGAAAAAAGAGTCTCAGAGAAAAACTCCCTATGACTCTGTAGCTCAAGAGGGGTAAAGGACCAAGTACAGAGCCCAAGTTCTGACACCTCAATCTCCCAGGAAAGAGGCCATGCCCTGTAATCTGGAAGACGCAGAGTGCACAGCAAATTGAGCTGAGACATGAGACAACACCGCAGGCAAGCCCCGCTCCGAGGGCAGACGGCACCCACTCTCAGCGGTGTAAGTAACACGGCACACATTTATTCTTCCCTCACATCTTCTATTCAGTAGGCTGGGTGGCTCAGCTCATTGTATTGTGCAAGGACCCCAGTGACAGAAGCTTCCTTCTGACATGTGTTTCCTCAGTCACAGTGACAGTGGGAAGAGAATAAGCTGGGCACTGGCTCCTGAAATAATCCCTCAAAGTAACACAAGCCAATCTTTGCTCACATTTCATTCGCTAGGACAGGTCATGTGGCCTTCCCTGACCTCAAGGCCCAGCGGAGCACAAAGCGCAAGGAGAGGGGCCCTGGAGAAGGGCGGGCGGGCTTGGAGAACACTAGAATATCTCCCACAGACACTGAGACAGGGTGAAGGAACATTCAACAAAAAGATAAATCCAGTCATCTGTTTAAAGCATATAAGGTACGAATATACCAAAATGTATATATCTAATTTCATGTGAAGCACATTCAGGTTGTTATCACTGTTTTCTTTACTACTACAAACAAAGGTCTTCTTATGTTCTTGAGTGTTGTGGCTCACATCAAGATGTCCGCAAAGCCTCATGTACTGACAGGTGGTGCTCTGGGGAGATGATGGGTCATGGATTTGTCCACCGACAGGTTCATGACAAAATATGATGTTGGGAGGGAACCCTGGTTGGAGGAGATGAATCACAGGGTGTGGCCTGGAGGGTCTGCCCCTGCCCTTCACCCTGATGTCTCCCAGCTGCCTGCCACCACGCCAGCAGCGGCCCTCCTGAGCCAGGCCCCTCTGCTGAGCCACCCTTCCTTGAGGCCAGCCAGCTACGGACCCAGACTTTTATAAACGGAACCCAAATAAGCCTTTCTTCCTCTAAATTGTGGATGTTGGTATTGTCTCAGCAACAAGAAAGAAACCAAGGTGCTGGAGATATTTACAGTGTATATGTATGTGTATGTGTGTATGGTATACATACAGTACACACAGTGAATAAATATAGACACAGCACATATATATACATACTCATACTCGTGACTATAGTTACTTTCATCTACCATAGATCTTATCAAATTATCCACCAAAATAACTGTAGAACATTACACCCTCAGCTCATTTCTCCAAATCCTCACTAATTTTTGGTAATATCAGATAAGTATGAGAAGCTATGTCAGTGCGAGTGCAAGTGTGCATGTGTTTAGCAATACTAAGGTGGAACCTAGGACCTCTTTCAGGCTAGGCGAGTGCTGAGTCACTTCCTCAGCCTGTTTTATTTGGGGACAGGGTCTTGGTAACTAGTCCAGGCTGCCCTTCTTCTTGTGATCCTCCTGCTTCAGTCTCGAATACAGGTGTGTGCCACTGTGCCAGGAATGTAGTGCTAGTGTTTCGCTAGTTTTGTTACATAAAGTTACATATACCTTCTAACTCCCGGAGATCATTCTCCATCTCTCTTCTGTATACACTGATAATTTTTTCTTTGAGACAGGGTTTCGCTTTGTAGTTCAGGCTGGCCCTGAGCTCAGCCTCCAACTCACATCACAGCAATCCTCCTGCCTCTGCCTCCCGAGTGCTGGGATTACAGGCGTGAGCCACCACGCCCGGCACTGTGGTATGTGGTACTGCTTGCTGTTGGGTGTGAGTCTCCACGCCCAGTATGGTTTGTGGTTACTGGGGATTGAACCCGGGTCCTTGTGCTTGCAAGACAGGCGCCGGAACCACTGAGCTAAATCCCTGGCCCTTGTTTATCTTTCTATTATCCTTATAATTGTTTGCAGGAAGTTTACTATTTGTAGGTCAATTATCCTGAGATGAAATATTTAATCTTTTCCTTTATGATTTTTGCTTTTTTCTCACTTGTGTGGAAATTCTTTCCCTCACCAAATCCATGAAGATATTTGCTCCTGAAAGCTCTTAGATTTTATTTTCACATTGGATTTTTTAATCCACGTAAAGAGGACCGATTTCCCCAGTACCATTTAATGAACAGTTCATCCTTCCACCACTACATTAGATACTTATTTTAGTAGATACAGGTTTTGTATATGTTTACATCTCCTTATAAAATCTGAAGATCTCTATGAAGTCCAACTGTTTAAAGGTTTGGTTGAACTCTGGTATTTCTCTGCTGTTTTTGTGTCTGGATGATTTGTCCATCTGTGATGATAGTAGGGTGCTGAGATCTCATGTTGTAATTGTGCTTTTGTCTATCTGATCTATTTCGTCAGCAGCATTTGTTTTGTAAGGTGAGAGTGCCAGCATTTAGAACATACAAAGACTTTTGTTTGTGAACAATCTGATTTGAAAACAAGCATTTGGCAAAATTTTGTTTGTAACCTCTGCCTTGGGGGACAAACATGACCCTGGTCATCAACCCCCAATGAACACAAACACGGCCATCTCTTCCAAAATGGCGGAATGAATTAAGTTTGTAAACTGAAGTGTCACTGTGAATGTTTATAATTGTTATTTTTTCTTATTAAACCTTTCCCTTAACTAATACGTAATGACCTTCTGTGCCTCTTCTGAGCAGTTTTGCCTGGAAGTCCACTAGCTCCGAAAGTAGGAACACTACTCCTTTTGTTCAGGTTCCTACTGCAAGGAATACTGTTTCCCACCCTTTCCAGGGGTAAAAATCCAAACTGGTCAGTCAGTGTGACCTCACTTGGTAATTAAGAGATTCAGGATATGAGTTTCTGAAGAGCAAAATCTTTTTTTTTCCAAATGATATAGTCCCATTGTGAAGAAACAGCACCACGCACATAGTAGGTGCTGAATAAATATTTGCTGAATGAAGCAATCAGATGGAAAATGATGCCTACATATGGCTTCAGATTTTCATCTTAACATATGTCCTTACCAAAAAGTAAGAAAATCTAAAAGTTACGAATAAAACAGGAAAAAAAGGTGCTTTCTCCATGCAAGTTTTGTTAGAAGAGTAAACTATGATCAATCTCTGGGTCTTGACCTAAACGTTAAAAGGGAAACAAATATGTGCATAGCAGGAGTTGCTACATAAGCATTACCTCCCCTAACTCTTGTCCTAAAAAGTCTGTCCCACATACACAAAGTCTGGTCACTTGTGCTAGAAGAGGGAATTTCTGACGGGGAAACCCTCCCAGAGAAAAGCGGGAAGGAGGAGCACGCAGGTTTCAGCAGGACACAGGGTCTCTGATCTATCTGCCTGCTTTGGTCCTGCTCCAGGACCTTGGACAGCAAAGGCCCTGAACGGTACCTCTGGGCTCACTTGTCTGCAGAGGTCACTTCATCCATTTCAGCAGGAAATAAATCTGGTACTAATTGCTCTTCCTAGAAACGCAAGCCTCAGCCTACCTCACTGGCTGCTTAATACCTAATGGTCTGAATATGTTCTGAGGTCTTTGTGCTGGGAAAAATCAGTGATTCTACCTGACTGCAGCACACACACGGCTCCATGCCGCTTCTCTTCCCAGAGGAACTGGGCCACTCCCCATTTTGAATGTTCATTACTGTCTTTCATATGCATCTGATCAATCTGTTAAAAACACCATCTGGATGGGACTCGGCTTTGTGCTGTATTTTGGTCTTCTAGTCTCCGCCCTTGTCCCACGGGAGTCTCTGCCCCAATTTGTGTCACTGTTTACAAACCCACACTGCCAGGAGCCAGCATCTTGCGTCTGTCTCTTCCTGGGTTTCTCTCGCCATCCTTTAGCTACATGCCTATTACAATCGCTGTGCTGGGAGCAAAAGGCAAAGGGGAACTGCCTGGCCAGAAATTGCTTTTCCCCCTCCGTGCACACAGCAATTCTGCTCAGACAAATTTAATTTGCTGCTTCTGAATGCAAAAGTTGCATGTTAACAAAGTGTATACACTCTGCAAGTGGGTGAATATGGAATCACTCAGACAGCGGGGAGCAACAGGAAAAGTGATCTGAAAACCATTCCACTGTGCTCTGTCCTTACGCAGCACCGGGGGGCCAACAGAATTCTACTAGGTTTAAATCAGGAATAATACATTTTTTAAGAAGCAGTACCACTTCACCAGGACATGACCCAGGGCCTCCTGTACCAGCTATATTTAAGGATAAGACTGATATGTTATTTAACTGTCTCCAGAGGTCAACTTTGAGAAGTGGGAAAACCCTACTTGAAGCAGATTTCTTTTAAAAATTAAATAACAGCACTCATGGAGCACTATTACCTTCAAAAACCGTACTCTGGGTGGGCTTTATTCAGTGTTTCCCTGGCTGTTTTCATTATAAAATTATTTTTTAACAATACAATGGTTCACATGACAAGCAAGCATTTAATAATCTGAGTAAATTTTTCCCACTGTCAAAGTTTATATAAAGTACTCCCCGATCAACAAGCTAACTAAAGCTGTTATTAGCTGACAGTCACACCTACATATTCCCCCACAGACCTACTCGCTTTTCGGGCCCACCCCCAGGACCAGACTTCCCCAAACTCGCTGCTGAGCAGGCTCTCTTCCAATACAACTGCAGTCCAACCTTCTGTAGAGTTGTCTAAGGAAAGAATACCCACAGCTGTTCCATCTTAACAGCTGTAAAAGAACAATAGCTAATTAGAGAATGAGGCCATCTTTCTTGGAAACTATCAAAGCTACAAAAATGTATTCCTCAACTTCGACAGTTAGTTGCATTAACTCCTACTTATGGCTCGAAGACAGATTCCTTTGCAACTGTAATTGCATCACGGCCTCCCCAGTCTTCTGTGAGAAGCTGTCCAAACACAATCCTGAAGGATTAGTTCATGATCACCCACCTCCCCACCATGCACAGGAGTCCGGGCCATGCCTTTGGAATGCTGACGCCCCCTCTCCGAGACCTCTTTTTATCTTCATTTTGAGCTGTAGTGGTTAGTATTAATCTCTGTATTCTGATAGTTGCTACACAGGTTTGCCCAAGTAGCACAGGTCCTAAGAGTATACTTTTGCCAGTCATTCTGCGCCCCACCTGGCCAGTGATTAGAAGAGGTAAAACTTTTCTAAATCTCAAATACGATTCGTCTGCATCACACCCCTCCAACACATGCCTTGCAGAGTTAGCATCAGACGTTTAATAACAGTAGCCACTGCAGTGTGTCAAGGAGGGACTCATTCTGTAGGTGAGCCTTGGAACTCAAGACAAAGGCATTTCCGGGTGTAAGAGAAATGATATCCCCAACATCCAGCTCTTCGTTTCAAGTAATAAAACGGACCTCATTTTTTTTCTTCCTCTGGACATAACCTGCCAAATAAAGACACTCTGCATCTGCTCCTAACGCACTAGAAGTTACTCACACAGGTAACGGGAAAATAACCAACACATAAATAGTTGCTGAAACTGCCTTTGTAATTTTTGGAAACTTCAAATTTAAAGTTAAGATGTAGAGATGATTATTTCCTATGGATGCCAATGTAAGGGCTTTATATGGATTTATTTTCCTTATGTCCGAAAAGAGGAAAGAATATGTCAGCAAGGTATTTTCGTTCCATGCTACCAAACAGCACCAATAATGAAATACTCAAACATGAGCGCTCTACAGCATAGGTGTTGCAGGGGAAGCAGCCCAATCAGATCTGCAGCAAAGATACTCTGCCAGTTCCTCTTGGGCGGGAACTTCCTGCCACAGCTGGAGGAGGCAGAGAGAAAACCATGGGAGACCACTGGGACCTCCCAAGTCCTGGATAAACAGAGTGATGTAAGAAGGATCTCAGGGCAACAGGACTAGAACATAGAAAAACAAGAGTGAAGGTGTCCAGACGTTCCAACACTGGGCATAGAACAGAGTCCTCAACTAGGCCACAGGGGCTGCCTGGGGAACAACCTGGCCCTGACAGCGTCTCAGTTCCAGGCTGAGGCACCAGGCTGGACAAGTGCAGGCCAGATGACCCTTGCATGCGTCCCTCAAACTCGGCAGAATCTGCCTACAAGAGTCCAGAGTTTGCTGGATCAACGACACTTCTTCTGAAGCAAAGTTATGGTCAGAAACATGACCCAGGAAACATACGTTTACACCGCCTTCTGGAGGTCGAAATTAAATAAGATCGCACACGGTTTTCAGGAGATACACGAGGTGACTTTTAAAAAGGTTTGTTTAAAATACAATGAAAACTAACTCGCAAAGAGCCTTTCACTCTTATTTTTAGTTTTTTAAAAAATCTACATACAGTGCTTTGAGAAATAAAGAATGGCTATACACAGCATTTTTCAATGGCACCTCTTGATAAACATCGCCTCTGTCCGGTGGAAGTACTCCTGCTCCGTGCACTCAGGGCTGTTCCACCACACACAGGGACTGGGATCTGAGGGGAAACGGCTGCTCTTCCCTTCACTGTCTCCTCAAGTCCACGGCAATATCTTGGTGAGCAGATACCCAAAGTACTATCCACAGTCCTGCCAACACTTCCCAAACAATCAGAAGGAAGCTATATCCACTCCAATTCCGTGTCTCTACCTTGAAAGGAAAAAAGCAATCCTTTCTTGTCCCTTCCTCCTTGAGAAAGTGTCTCACTATGCAGCCAAGGGTAGCCTTGAGCTCACAGTCCTCCACTGCACGTGCTGGAACTGTGGAGAACCACCGCACTGGGCACTTCCTATCTCCTTATGAACGCTGGCAGCTGAACTGATGAGGTTTACAAAAGCACTCTGACCAGCTACTTGGGAGGATCTTAAGTCTAAAGCTATCCTGGGCAATGCAGCAAGACACCGTGTCAAAATAAAAACTTTCTAAAGGGATGGGAGTGCAACTCAATGGCAGAGTGTCCCTGAACTCAATCTCCAGTACTATTGAGTTTCAGAGATCTGGTACTTCCCTAGCTGTGGAAAGTCAAGTCCCCAAGCAGAATGGAAAAGTGGGGCCAGCATCTCGGAAACTTGGGTACGATGCAAGATAGAAAACACACTCTTATAAGCCACCTCACCATTGTAAAAGGATAAAGGCAAAGGAAGAAGGGCTGATAACAATTATACTGACCTGCAAAAAAAAACTATTAGCACCTGCTAGTGTAATATGCAGCAGGCAGTTCCAGAATAAGTGAGAAAGCAGTCCCTTCTGGTCGATATTTGCTGGGACAGCAATTTCTGACCTATGAATCAGATCAAGATCATCTGAATCATTAGAGCAAAGAAGCCTCTTTGTGTGAAGAGCTCAATGGCCGGGATTTCTCTCATCAGACATAGGGGGCTGCCCACAGCTGCCTCTGAGGACAACCACTGTGCCGAGGTTTCAAGAGCTATCACAATGGAAGGAGCAAATCAAAACACATTAAAAATCACAGACACAAAGGGGTCCTAATGTATCCGTGAGACGCAGTGAGAATGCCATGTGGCCGCCCCTTCCTGGAGGAAGACTGGAGGGAGGCAGAGGAGAGGCAGAGGAAAAGGAAAGGCTCCCTGCAGTATTCAGATGGTCTTCAAATGTTCATTGTTTCCTTGGGGTGTGCTCATTGCCAAGCTGACAGATGTTGCAAGAAAACCTGTACCACACTGAAGAAAGGCTAACCTTTGGGAGGTGGGGAGATAGCCCACCATTCGGTGGAGAGATGACATTAAACCAGACAGACACGCTGGGCGTGCTGGCTCTGTGAGAGGCTGTCTGCTAACCCTGCCCAAGAGAAGTCTTGTCTCACTCTTACATGAAATATTAGGATGCCATAGACAACAAAATAACTACGAATCATTATTTGTTAAACCTCTGTGACTCTCCTACAGGAGGTCATGGACACGCATGGTGCAGTCCTCAGCGTTCACTGGCCTTCTTTGCCATCCACTCCTCCTTGCCGTGTCTAATACAGGCAGAGAATGGTTTTCTTGAGCACACTGTCACTTCCTCATCCTAGACTTCCTGACAGGGTATAAACTTACATGGCTTTTCTCTTGATTCAGTTCTTGCCATTTCTCAAAGAGGCCTTCCAACAGAGGACCAAGAATGTGAAGTAACTGATTGATGACACAGAACAGCAGTTTTGCAAAGCCCTAGCCCTTTCCCAAAAGATGAAAGGGAAGAACGCACAGGAAGGCTTTCTTGTTCAAGATCTCTGTCCTCTTCCTCAACAGGCTTCGTCTCCTCACCTCGGAGGTACTCTTCTTGCCTTCTGAACTCAAAACTTCCCTCTCCCTCCTAAACCCACAACTCCGACTCACTAATGTAAACATTAGTCACTTCTTCCTGTGCCCTAGTTATACCCGATGTTATTGTCAGCTCTACGAAGGGTGACTCACCTAATGTCTGCCTGCAGCAGGGAGATTAACCAGTCCATCCATTTGAAGATCAACGGTAATGTGCCATAAGGAAAATTATGCCCCACCGTGAAAGTCTGTGACTGGGGAACCATTTTACAGAATCACATTCATTTATATCAATTATCTTGTTTATCAAAGACAATGAAACGCCAACTGGTAGTAAAAAGGTACAGAGTGCACAGTGAGGATTAATTAGGTCTCACCCTCCCGGAGGCCTCGAGCCATTAACCACTTCACTCTGGGAGGTGACGTTTACAGGGTCTGTTTTATAACTCTGTCTGCATTAACTCTGAAATGTCAAAAGCAGGTAGTTAACTGTTTATTATACAAAATGTCAAATATGTAAAACACAGCAATATGAAATTATTATAACTGATCCACCACAAGAAATTCTCCCTTTTAGCTTTTATAGCTTGTTTGTCAGTCTCCAGATCTCAGCTTAATTGCCATTATGTAGATCTGTGTGCCAGGCAGTTACTGTCTGATGAATAATATTCTCTGCATGTACTCTGTCTTTAGCCAATTGGAAAATAAAAATAACATGATATGAAAATTATTATTATGTATGAGTATGTACTCAGAAGAATGGGGGATGTCTGAGCAGTAGTGTCACTTCTTCGGTTTTGTCTGATTTTGTTCCAGCTGAGACTAAAGAAGACCCACAGGGCCCAGCTAATGGGCAGCAGTCTAAGCTGACAAGACAGGGCGAGTACTGCCCCTTCTCTAAAGCCACCAGGTACTGGCACTAACTTCATGTCTCTCCCTGCAAAGCTCTGAGTCATGAAATTATCCACCAGCAGAGTAGTGTTTTCTTCTACCTGGCAGATTACAGAGATGAAATCCCTCCTGCCGCCCACCATTCCAGTCTTGCTGACCTGTTCTCTGCCCACCTCCTTGTCATTGTACTCAAATAGCTTAATTTCCCTTGAAGCACAAAAATCAGGTTGACTGGACGGGAAAAGAGTTCAGAGAAAGATGGGATGAAGCAGTCCGTTTCCAGGGAGGAGGGAAGCAGAGAGAGAAGAGGTGCGGGGTGGGTTGGGAGCGAGGTGAGCGTGAGGGTTAGGTCAGAAGGCCCCTTACACTATATGAAACAACTTACATGCCCAAAGTTGTGTGGGTCAAGTTTTAATGTTAGAAGTAGAATAAATGAATGACAACAGACACCAGCTGGCTAGCCCTCTCTAGCATCACCACTGACTTGGATTCCCCCTCCCCAAGGAAAGACACCCCTGGGTACAGGAGGTCACCAAAGCTGATTCACAGCTGGAGAAGAACTTGGAAGACCACTTACTTACTTCGGGGAATAGATCACTTTTACCTTATCACATATGGAGTCAGGAAACAAAAACAAAGCGAAGCTACATCCCCGCCTGCCCCCCTTTCTTATTTTGAAAAAAAGTCTCACTAAATTGCCTACGCTGGGCTCAAACTTGTGATCTTCCTGCTTCAGCCTTCTAGAGTGCTGGGATTACATTACAGGTATCCATTACTATGCTCAGCTACTCGTTATTTTATATATCTCTGTTTCTAAAACAACTTAGATAGGCAAAGAAAAGTTTATAGGCTCATTTCATTTAATAAACGATGCAAAAATTCCAAAGTATTAACCAGCCAAGCCCAATAGGTACAGTATTAGGAAAATACATAATGTCCTATAGCAAGTGTCCTAGGCACACAAGTACGGATCACTGAGAAAGTCTATCCTTGACTCCAGGGTAATGGAAAGCCTGAGTGGTTTGGAGCAGAGGAATGCTCTGGTAAGATCCTTTTAGCTAGAGTGTGGGTTGGTAAGGGCTACTGAGGGTGAGCGTGTGTGGAGCAGACAGCAGTGCTGAGAAGCAGCCGCGGTGACTCACACCAGGATGGCGGTGGCAGTGGCGGTGGTGATGGCGGGGGCAGACCTGTCGTCTGGAATGTAACATCCACATAAAAGTTATTTCTGCAATATAAAAATACCTCTGATCATGTATATTCAGTGTGCTTCCACAGCTCACTGAGGCTTTATGAAGCTGCTTCCAATCTTTTAGAATAGAGAACTACTGAACATTAATTCATCAAAGACTCACTGGAAAAGCGGACGACGATGCTCCCAAGGTGAACTGCTTCCTCCGTCAGGAGGAAGGAGAGACGGCTTTAAGCCCTTTCCTAAACTGTCATGTGCCACCAAAGGCCGTTTCTCTGCCATACTGCTCCTCTGACCGTTAGAGAAATGGCAGGTGCCCATCGGGGCTGGGGGTGGAGGGTGCTGGCCTGCACTGCCCCCGCAGCCAGGGGATCAGCCCGCACCCCGAGTTCTGAACTACGAACTCATCAGTTCCTATCTGATACTGTACAGAATCATCTCCCGAAGATGCCAATTCAAACATTCTAACACCTTCTGCATGTTTACGTCTCACTGGAGTCCCTCACTTATATACTCTGCTTTATGACCATTTTAGTTGATTTCATCACAGCCTCATGGAAAACAACTTCACCAAAAGCAGTTTCCTGTCATTACAGGGGCAGAATTGCAGTAATACCCTGCTTGAGCAGTAGGCAGTTTTTATGATAATTTTACCACAGGTAACACTGCGATTTTTAAGTATATTTCCCTTGTAGCGCTGCACCGATTCCTGTCCTTAAAAAGATAAGTATGTAATGTGGCCATAAAAGAAACATACCCATCTTCACAATATTAATGAGCCAATAAATTCAAAGAGCACTCCATCCCAGACTGGCTCGCCTACCAGCCTTCCCTCTCACATAACCCTTCCTGCTACCAAAAGCAGGGCATGGCCCAGCCCAGTGCCCCAGGTTCTGAGCAGACTAGGCCACGGGTGCAGAGCCCCTAAGATTTTTTTTTTTTAGTTTTTTGGGACAAGGTCTTGTTTGGTAGTTCAGGCTGGTCTTAAACTCAACCTCAAACTTAGCAATCCTCCTGCCCTGACTCCTGAGTTCTGAGATTACAGGCATGAGCCACCACGCATGGCACTGTGGTATGTGGTAATGATTGCTGGTGGGTGTGAGTCACCACACACATGGTTACCAGGGATTGAACCAGGCCCTTGCGCTTGCAAGGCAGGCACTGGAATCGCTGAGCTAAATCCCCAGCCTGCCCCTAAGATTTTTTACAGCAGTCTGACCCAATGGCTTAAAAGATTAGAAAAGGCTAGTCTCGCTATTTTAATAAAAATTGATACCCTGCCATGCCCAAAAGATATGCCACTGTAACCTCTTCTTCCAGTGCCTCCCCTCCATTTCAAACATCTTTACAACAAACAGAACATACGGTGAACTGCACTCACTTACAGGGCACAAGCTGGTGAGTGTGACCAGATGTGACAGCTGAGAGGCCACCAGCCCAAACAAGACAGTGGAGCCCCCCAGTTCCCTGCCTGTGTGACCCACCCATGCAGCTACACAGCAGCTCTCACAATCCAGAGTCGTGCAGTGTCAGATACTATACCTCTCTCCAGCTGGGTGTCTCTCATCCACTTTCTATTCAACAGAACCATCAGATGATTCACCACCTTTCCCGAAGATATTCTCCAGTCTCCTTGGAGAGGACACATTCCCGCTGGCTTGAAACACTGGTGGTATGTGTGTGATGGTCCCACTGGGTGACATGGGACAGTCCCCAGTGCTACAAATCACCTGGTGGGCCGGTCGACCACACCACCAGTGGCACAAGCCCCCAGCAGCACGATGTGTGAGAGTCAGCCCTGTGGTAACCGTGCGAAGGGATTATGCTCCGGAACGTGCCAGGTGAGGGGCACACGGACTACCCTGAGTCGGCCCATCCACTCTCACGTGGTAAGATGAGCAATGTCGAAACAGCTCTCCTAAGAAATATTTCCCCCTGATTATGAAAGCATCATGTTTTCACTGAAAATATACAAATGCACATAAATACGACAAAAACATCACTGATAAGCTCACCATCTAGAAACCCTTGCAACACTTTGATGTTCTTCCTTATGGTATTTCTAAAAATGCATTTTTATAGGCTGAACTGTGTGCACCTGGACTCTGTTGAAGCGTTCTCACCTTAAAAGTGTAACTTAGTTAAGTGAGTCGGGAGGTGCGGCTCAGTTGCTGTGGCTGGCACCTGCAGCAGCAGGGGGGACCCTGGGCGGCCTGGAGGGCCTGTAACCTGGTGCTCACCACCTGGCCAAGAGAGGTCATAGGAGAAATAAACTTGATAGTGCTGTGGCTTTGGACTTTTAGCCTCCAAAACTGAGAAAATGGATTTCTGTTAAGCTACCTACTATGCAGTATTTTTACAGTTGTCTCAGCAAATTATCATACGTAAATATAACAATATACTTATTATCCTCAATTTAAAAATACTGCCTTCAATCTGACTGTCTGCATATTTCTATTCTTGTATTACACTCGGGGCCTTGCCCCGTGTTATTAATGGCTCTCAAGAAATCCTGGTGTGTGGCTGTGTCACGGCTCATCCACGTCCTTACGCTGGATACTCGTAGTGCATCCTCTTCTGGCTCTCATAAATGCGACCGCTGAGCATTTCCACAGCAGCGATGCCGTTCCCGAGCATCTCCTCAGGACAAATTACCAAGGGCACAACTAACATATCAAGGCTATTTTGAAGACTCCTAATAAGTGTTACCGAACTGTCTTCAAGAAAACCTGTACCATTCATATTCCAGCAGCAAATGAGATTGCCATTTCTCAACATCGTAAGTATTTTCATCTAAAACATCCTACCAACAGGATTTTAAAATGAAACTTGACAGGCTGATTTTCAAGCTCATTGGAAAAGAAAATCTGTAAGAATAGCTAAAAATTTTAGAAAAAAGTAACTATGAGTGTAGACTTAGGAGATGCAAAACAGATTATAAAGCACCAAAGTTAGAAAAGACAGCTAAATCCCTGATATATGCTATTTTAAATGAAACAAGAGAAAGATGAAATTAAGGATTTCATGGCAAATATTCACACATTTTAAAGAGTTAAACATCTACCTCGGAATGAACACAAAGGAAGTTCTACATGAGTTAAAAGACTAAATGCAAGCATGCACACGTGCGCACGTGCACACACACACACATACACACACACCAACAATAACAAAGCACAACCAATCAACTACCAACTTTAAAGGAGCAGATATGTTTGTATTTGGGGCTAGGGAAAGAGTCAAGAAGTCCAGAAGCAAGAAAGCAAAAGACTGATAGATCTGATCAATCCAAGCTCCAATTTCTGTAAAAAAAATGCCACAAATAAAGTTAAAAGGAAACTCTGCCTTAGATAAAATATCAGCAATCCATATAAAAGGCGAAGAATACCCACAGGTATAAATTAACAGTAAAAAAGCAATTAAATTGGTGAAGAATATGAAAAGGTAATTCATTAAAAAATGACCAAGAAACATAAAATAACTCAATTCTAGTAATTATTAAAGTAATACAAACTAAAGGACAAATATTTTATTGAAAATAGTTCGATGTCATTGAGATTTAAAACTATAACAACATAATCATAAATTTATAGGGCACCTAGTCTAGTTATGACTTATGAAAATAATGTGGAATAATTAAATCAAGTTAGTTAACATATCTTTTACCTTAAATATTTAATTCTTTGGTGATGGGAACATTTGAATTTACACTTGTTAATTTAAAAACAAAACGCATCATTAGCTGTATTCACCATGCTGTGCCTCACTGAACCACACCTACTGCTCCTAGAGCCCGTGCCCTGGGTCATCACCTCCTGTCCTCCTCCTCACTGCGCCAGTTCCGTAACCCTGCCCTACCCTCCCACCAGTCCAGCTGTTACACATCAGTGAGAAAATGCAGCTTTCCACTCTACCTGGAGTCTTCTATGTAGTACAGTGATATTCAATTCCATCCACTGTGCCACAAACAGAATTGCCTTAACAGTGTCCGTGTGTGTGTGTGTGTGTGTGTGTGTGTGTGTGTGTGTGTGTGAGAGAGAGAGAGAGAGAGACAGAGACAGACAGAGAAAGAGAATTTCCACGCATCCACTGAAGGACACTTATGTTGGTTCTTTAACTTGGCTATTGAGTAGCACTGCAGAAAATATGGCAATGCAGACATGTATTCAACAAACTGATTTAAAACCTTTAGGGGAAATACTCAGAACTGGGATTTCTAGGTCATATGGTAAATCTATTTTTAGTTGTGTGAGGACCTTCCACAGTTTTCCATCCTGGCTGTGTTTTTTAACATTCCCACCCACAGTATGCTAGGGTTCCCTTTTCATATCCTTGCTAATACCTGTTGTTTTTTTATCTTTTGATAACAGCTGTTCTGACAGGTATGAGATGATATCTTACTGTGCTTTTAATTTGTATTTCTCCAGTGATTGGTGATTCTCACTTATCTGTTGCCATTTCTATGTCTTCTTTTGGGAATTACCTATTCAAGTCTCTAGTTTGCTTTTTAAAAATTGGATTGTTTTCTTACCATGGAGATATTTGAGCCTCTTATATCTGTTGGATTGTAATCCTTTAGCAGTTATTGGCTCGCGTATACTTTTCCCAGTCTGTAATTTGTCGCTGCACACTGCTGCTTCTTTTGCTGTGCACAAGCTTTTTAGTTTGATGTTAATCCCATCTGTCTACTTTTGCTTGTCATATCTGTGATTTGGGAGGCAAACCCAAAACACAATTGTCTAGACCACTACCATGTAATTTTCTTCTTCTACTCTCTTCAGCAGTTTTCTAATGTCTGGAATCATGTTTGAGTCTAAGTATTTATTCCACTTTGAGTTCTGTGCATAGTCTGAGACAAGGGTCCAGTTTCATTCTTCTGAATGTGGACGTTCAGTTTTCTTGACACCACTTACTGCTAACACTCCCCTCTCCCCGGTGCATTTCCCGGGCATCTGTACACGGCTGGGGAGCAGCTGACCGTGTGTGGATCTGCTTCCGGGCCCACCATTCTCTTCCATGTTGTTCTAATTATCCCACAGTTATAGTATATTTTGAAATCAAATAATGTGATAGTTCTGCTTTGTTCTTTTCATTCACGATTGTGCTGGCTACTTTTTTCTGTGGTTCATAAATGTTATGATTTTTTATTTTTATGAAAGATGACATGGGAAATTTGATAAGGATTGCAAGGAATCTGTCGATTGCTTTGGGTAGTATTGATGTTTTAACAATGCTAATTTTTCCAGTCCATGAATGTGGGAAATCTTTCCATTTAACTTTTTTTTTTCATTTTCTTTCATCAATAGTTTATAGTTTTTATTTTACAGGTCTTTCATTTCTTTAAATTTATTCCTAAGTATCTTTGTACATATTAAAATGCTACTGTTTTGATTTCTTGTTCAGATAGTTTGTGTATATAGTAATGTCACGGAATTCTGTATACTGATTTTGTATCCTAGAAGCTCACACTATTATTTACTAGCTTTCCCAATGTTTTTGCACAGCCTGCTGGGTTTTCTGTACTTCAGGTCACACTGTCAGGAAACAGTGACCACGTCACTTCTTTTCCTGTGTGGACACCTTCTCTATCATTCTCTTGCCTAATTTCACAGGTAAGGACTTCCAGTGCCATTTGTGGTGAAAAATAAGTTCTGTATTATTTATATAAATAACTCTTTAAATTTAAAAATCTTCTAATTAAGCAAGCCAAAAGTGGAATCTTGTTTCACCATGCATCAAACTAAACCTTCTGGGCTATTTTGCTTGTTTTTCCTTTTTATTAATTATTTATATAAATTTTACATTGGGGATTCAATTTTTTCTTACTTTTTTGTATTTCTTTTATATTAAAAACAATAACTCATTGTCACTGATGTTGCAATTATTTTTTCCCAGCTGTCAAATACCTTTGAAATCTGTTTATGGTTTCTGCCTTTGCTTTTATGCTGAGAAAGTTGTTCCCTACCTTGAGATCAGATAGTTATTAATAATACCCTACAGTTCTTTAGGAGTAACATTGTAAAATCTAACAGAAAATATTTTGATATATATTGTAAGAAAAGAAATTCATGTAACCATTTTCCAATTGTCAACTCCTTCAGTACCTTTGGTCGTATAATCCTCCCATCCTTAACTGATGGGAGGTACCATCTTTCTCTTGCACTATATTCCAACACTTACCGAGATTCTAACTTGAAGTTTGGCTGGTTGCTTGACTTAGCTTCCAGTTTACACTTGTACTAGTGCCGTACGTCCTGCGACATGGAGCACTGACTGTGAAACTTCACGGTGACAAATCCCTCCTTCATGTCTTTTTAAATTTTTACTTTTATGTTTGTTTTTTGGGAGGAGGATAGTTTCATTTACTTCTCTTGGAAACTTTAAAAATTTTTGTTTTTTAATCACACACGATTGGAGTTCTGAGCAGTCTTGC
>PVIR01002696.1:0-74040 GCA_004026965.1 Petromus typicus
GCAATCCTCCTGCCTCTGCCTCCCGAGTGCTGGGATTACAGGCGTGAGCCACCACGCCCGGCACTGTGGTATGTGGTACTGATTGCTGCTGGGCGTGAGTCTCCACACCCAGTATAGGTATGTGGTTACCGGGGATCGAACCCGGGTCCTTGCGCTTGCAAGACAGGCGCCGGAACCACTGAGCTAACTCCCCGGCCCCGCCAAGACTATTTTTCCCAAAAGAAATAATGGAAATACCCATACTACATTCCAAATCTCCAAAAGCACCCCGTAACCATCCCTTTCGTAATTAAAAAATGTTTGGCTAAAGTGCACAATTTACCCAAAACACCAATAATTTTCCTAGTGTATTCACCAAAAAGTTATAAAACATACCTCATTTTCTAGAAAGTATAGTTTCATACTGTACTCACCATTCAAACTGACATCTTCGGCTGGAGGAAGAAGGGAAGATGAAATGGACGTGGTTACTGTTTGGAAGGAGCGTCTCTTCTATAAGAGCACCAGGAATCTGGCTCTCTGTGACCTCTCTCTCCTAGAAGAGTCTATTGCGCACTGGGACCTGCTTCTGGATCACTAGGTCTCAGCCTTTTCAGAACTAAGAACTGGTCTAAAGTTGTTTCTGTCTTCTCTGTAACGCTGTTCTGTGTCCTGAAGCAGGTGAATGCAGAGATTGGCCTTTTCTGTCCGGGTGAGTCTTCTCTACAAATGTTTTTAGCTCTGTCTATTTTTTTCAGGACTTTCTTTATTTCAGGAAAACTTCGCCACACTGATTGTTGATTCTCCGTCTCCTCTTCAAAAGGCTCCTCAGCTGCCGTTTTCTGTTGCTCGGCCAGGACTTGCTGAAGTTCGTTCCTCTGTAGACTGTTTCTGAATGTTTCACCATCAGTTCAACATCGCCACTGTCTACCTGCAGCCTGCGGACCCTGCTATGGTGACAGTGTCATCAATTACAGGGTCAATTCCAGGCTCAAGCTCCTCCACACAGCCTTCAAAGTCTCTCTCCTGCATTATTTTAGGTCACACTTTCTTCCAGGCAGAGCTCAGTGTCCTTACAGGGACACTGGGCCAGGATTTCTCAGTTAATCCCACATAATCAAGATGTCAGTTAGGTGGCAGCAAAAGTTCAGCCTCTCTGAGGTCCAGAATGAAGACACTGAAAAATAACAACCTGGGGAAGAAAAAAGAGTAGATTATGGGGAATCTGGGAAGAAGTGTCAGGATAATGAAAGGCTACAGGGAGTCTGAGAGGGAGAGAGAGACCACCTTGCAGGGAAGGGAACGCAGCAGTCTGCTTTCTTCCTGGCTTGCAGCTTCAGAGAGGAGGGCTTGTCTCTGCGGAAGCAGCCTGGATGTTGGGGCTCCAGGGAGAAACGGACAACAGAGGACTCTCTGATGTCACAGGCGGGGGGACACAGCTGTGGCGATCTGCAGGGACAGCTTGGGGTTTTGCTCTGAGGAGACACCTTCCACACAGCAGGCAACCGCCAGAGAGGGACACCAAGGCAGGTGCCTGTGACCACAGACCACAGGGAGCTTGTGGAGTGTCATCCCAGCAGGGAGTTGATTGCTTGAATCTGGGACTCAGAACAGCTGGTGGGGTGGGGGGAGGGGCTGCACTTCAGGATTTTCGTGGTTACCCTGGCTCACAACGACTGGATTCAAGAGAAAGTTACACAATTCAGCTAGAGAAAAAAAGTTGGCCAGAAAGAGACTCCCTGAGGGGTTTGAGCTCAGATCTGAAGGACAGCCCTGACCCCATCGTGGGAAGCCAGGCTTGGCTTGAGTTGTGTGAGGTTTGAAAGCGTTGGCATCGAGGGCTTGAGCCCGCACCCTGCTGCCTGCATCTAGCACCGATGTCGGGTCTGACTGTATTCCTTATCTACTACCGCTCTCAGGAAAACGCCTTAACTTAGACGTTGCCACCACGGGTAAACAGAAGGGTCCCCAGAATGAAGAGTACCTCACAAACCCACAGGCTGTACAGTGAGACAAAGAAAACCATCAATTGCTGTACTCCAAGACTATAGCCCTAGGAAGGAAACCACTTATTTGAAAATATAAAGAAAAAAATTTCCCCCTTTTTTGACTTACTTCCCATCTGTTTTAATCCTTCTTCCTTTTTCTTCATTGGTTTATCAGGGTCTCACAAACTTTTGTCCAGAGCCTGGGATTTAGCTTAGTGGCATTGTACCTGCCTCCCAAGCACAAGGTCCTGAGTTTGATCCCTGGTACAACAACAACAAAAACCTTTGCTTTCATTTTGTTTTAATTCTTTCCTTTCTCTTTTTTCTTCCTTTTCTCCTTTTTTCTTTTCATTTCAATATCTTCTTGTTTCTTCTCTTCTCTAGTTCTTTTTTTTCTGTTACTTTTATCTAATTCTATAAATATCCTTCTACTCCTTGATAGGAGTCTTCTGTCTCACTTCTCATCTCCCACTGTTTAATTTTTCAAAACTTTCCTCTTGAATCCTTTTATTCCCAACTCTCTATATCTTTACTAGTAAAATAGTTCAGCTTTATTAATCTCTAGATAATTAACTCTGTTATTTCTGTCAAATTGTTTTCTGGAGATACAGTTGTATTCAGTATATACTTGCTTTATGTCAACATTTGGGTTGCCTTAGTGGATTTTTTTTTTTTTTTGAGACAGGTTCTCGCTTTGTGGTTCAGGCTGGCCCTGAGCTCAGCCTCCAACTCACATCACAGCAATCCTCCTGCCTCTGCCTCCCGAGTGCTGGGATTACAGGCGTGAGCCACCACGCCCGGCACTGTGGTATGTGGTACTGGTTGCTGCTGGGGTGAGTCTCCACGCCCAGTATAGTTATGTGGTTACCAGGGATCGAACCCGGGTGCTTGCGCTTGCAAGACAGGCGCCGGAACCACTGAGCTATATCCCCTGCCCTGGGTTGTCTTAGTGTTTATACTTTAATTCTGGATTTCTTTTCTATGGTTAAAGATGGCACATTATTGGTTTTTATGACATGTCAATATCCAAATTTTGTTGGACAACATTTTTCTTCAATTATACCATTTATTGCCAATGGAATTATATTAAAAAAAATATTTTGGATACTTTGGTTTACTAAGTAAAACATCTCTAAAACATAAGTCCAAAAGATTGTGAAATGTGTCAGTGTGGAAGCCCCTGTACAGACACTGCAGCAGTTGTCAGTCCAAGCAATTGTTTGTGTGCTTTTTGACTTTAATTGTTGTATCTCAGAATGAACCACATTTTAGCTATGCTTCTCAGAATGAATCTGCTCACAATGTAATGTATGAAAGAGTTATTTTTGGTCAATGAATGAGTACTTACTCTTACCTATAAAGCAAAGTGAGAAATAGTTTAGCTTCTGATTATAGAATGGTCTCTTCAGTACTGTACTTTGTAGTTTGTTCTTTCTTTTTGGTCCTTTGGTGTCTTAGTTTCTTCCTTACGGTTTTCAGGAAAAGATAAGGCTAGACGTGAAACTAGTATTGGAGGCAACGTTGGTGGCAGACATTGTCTTGAGACCATTTTAACCAATGATTGACTTGTTTGGCAGGCACTAGGCTTGGGTGAGAGTTCATGACATGAGTTTAAAATGGGATTTGGGGTATTCTTAATGTCATCCTAAGTTGCAATCAAAAGTTTTGCAGTGGATGGACTTTTTAGAAATGGGATTCTAGGGTTCCATCTATATTTGCTGGCATTGCTCCAATTCTATTTTGAAGCATTTTATTCAGGGTTACCAGAAACAGAATTAGTTTTTAGGTTTTTTTTACCTTTATCTACACATGATATCTGAAGACTCACGGAGTCTAGAAGTCTTGACTCTCTTACTTTTGATACAACTTTGGAGGAAGAGGGTGGTTTAGAAAGCTGAAGTACAGGGCAACATGTGGAGACTTGGTCTCTGTTTTTGTATAGTCATATGTTGTAATCTTTCCAGTTCAGTAAACAAGTTGTCAAGTGCTCAGTGGTACTGTCTAGAAGTTCCACTGCTGCACATTTTGAGAGGACAAAGTTATTTGTGCAAGTCCAGAGTATTGAAGGGAGGGAGGAAAAAATTAGGATGTATTGGGAGGCAGAGGCAGGAGGACTGCTGGGAGTTAGAGGCTAGCCTGGGCTACAAAACAACAAAAAAAATTATATACCAAAAAAAAAAAAAAGAAAGAAAAAGAAAATCAGGAATATAGACATGCTCCCCTGGGTCCTTAGTGAAAGATTCCTCAATGTTGTCTTTTGCTTTTGGCTTTTAATTCATGACTCTTTTTTTTTTTTTTTGAGACAGTGTCTCGCTTTTGTAGTTTAGGCTGGCCCTGAACTCCCTATGTAGCCCAGGTGAGCCTTGAACTCACAGCAATCCTCCTGCCTCTGCCTCCTGAGTGCTGAGATCACAGGCAGAAGCTACCACACCTGAGATTGTGGTGTGTGGTACTGATTGCTGGTGGGTGTGAGTCACCACGCCCAGCACTGTGGTATGTGGTTACTGGGATCAAAGTCGCCCCTTGCAAGGCCAGTGCCTGAATCACTGAACTAAATCCCTGGCCCTCCATCTTCTTAACTATACCTGAGAAAGATATCATTTGCCTTCTTGTTCTCTGATAAATCACTTTTATCTGTTAAATTTTTCCTCCATACTGCTGTTTTCGTATCTCATGTTACAAACTGGAGCAGATAAATATTTTGGTTGTTGTTTCCTGGTCTTTCTGCTGCTCTCATTAAAGGGTAACTCTATAACTGAAATAGCCAATTTACTACTCTGTGCTTTCCTAACATGCTCTGACAAACTCAGTTCTAGGGCCGGGGAGTTAGCTCAGTGGTTCCGGCGCCTGTCTTGGAAGCGCAAGCACCCAGGTTCAATCCTCCGTAACCACATACCATACTGGGCGTGGAGACTCAGGTCCAGCAGCAGCCAGTACCACATACCACAGTGCCGGGCATGGTGGCTCATGCCAGTAATCCCAGCACTTGGGAGGCAGAGGCAGGAGGATTGCTGTGATGTGAGTTGGAGGCTGAGCTGAGTGCCAGCCTGAACCACAAAGCGAGACCCTGTCTCAAAAAAAACCTAAAAAAAAAACCAAAAAAAACTCAGGTCTAGTATCAGCCGTACCACCAGGATCTCCAAATGGTAGTCTCGTGGGGCCACATCTCCCTGTCGTTCTGTAGTTGTTCCACAGATTCCTTTGAGTCCTGCTAGACATCCAAAATGCAAGTTTGTGTTTTCTAAAATCTAAGAATGGATTCCTGGAACAATGGAGACTAAAAGTAGGAAAATTTATTGACAGAAAAATAGCTTCTAAGAGAGACAGAAGGGGGACTGAAAAGTGTGTTGCCCCTAGTTGGACAGTATTACAAGGTTCACATGATTGTTGCTTTTTTTTTTGTATGACAACACTTCTGTTACTTCTTTGACATTAACAACACTTTGGTCCATCCCTAGGGAACTAGGGGTTGGGCCAAGTGCACTGGTCCTCCCCTCCCAAACTTACAGATATGGTCAGCTCTTGGGACAGAGGCAAAGGACTATAGTTACTGACAGAGTACATGACCAAAAAGCAGAGTAACCAAAGAGCACTCCATTCTAGCAACAAAGTCTTCCCACTGTAAGCACCCACAAACCTAAGCATGAAAACCCCTATAAAAACCCCTCCAAAACAGGAGAAGATAAGGCAATAAAGTCTCTCCAAACTCCAACTTCCCCAAAACTGACCCTGGGAGCATCAAAGGGGAAGAAAATAAAAGCCATACAACTGAATTCCCGGAGAGGCTAATAGGAGATTAAACACAGGTCCATAAGGTAACTAAACACATAATGGTACTTAGTATCAAAACAGTCGGGGAGTTTGCAGAAGACACAAAGTTAGCTGAGTTAAACAAAATGATACAAACAAGAATGACCAGCTTAGCAAGCAATGAAGAGTCCATGAAAAGCTTCCAGACAGAAATCCAGAAAATTAAAAATTATATTGAAAGTATGAGCACCAGAAGTGACCAGTGTGTGGACAGACTATCAGAATTAGACACATTATTGAGAGATACCTTAAAAACAATAAGAGAACATTAAAAATGGGCTCAGTACCTGCTAGATGACACAAAGGTTAATTTATGATTAATTAGAAAAAGTGAAAAGTCAGAAGACATCACAAATGGCATTAAAAAACCTGTTCAGAGAAATAATAGCAGAAAACTTTCCCAATATGGGAAAAGAAATAAATATAGAGAGGAGTAAGGCAATATAGACCCCGAAAATAGCCATGATCAAAAGAGGACTTCTCCAAGTCACAGTATACCATAGTCAAAATAGTGGGGGTACAGTATAGGGACAGATTCTTAAGGGTACAAAAGAAGCAATGAGTAACTTACAAAGGCAAACCCATCAAAATCACAGTGGATTTCTCAGTACAAATCTTAAAAGGCCAGCAGAGCTTGGAATGAAGAGTTTCAAGCCCTGGAAGATAACTTCAAACCCAGACTTCCATATTCTTCAAAACTTTCCTTCAAAACTGATGGGGAAATAAGGCCTTTTTATGACAAGGAGCACCTTGACCAATTTATGAACACCAAACCAACACTCCAAAAAATTCTAAGGGATCTCCTAGAAAGATACAGTGAGGCCAACAACACCAAAAAAAAATCTTATTAAATGAATACAGCAGGCAGGGTGATCCAGTTAAACTAAAAGAGAGGGATAGAGGGAAAAAATGGAAACCAGCAGTGAGGAAAACAATTCAATGAATCTAATGTATCTTTTAGTAGTGACTTTCAATATAAATGGTTTCAATTTCAGAATTGATTGACAGGATATATATACATATATATATATATAAAGCCTAACAACATGCACTATAATAAGAAACACAGTTAATTCAAAAAGAAATTCACAGGTTAAAAATCAAAAGATGGAAAATTATTCCATGCAACAGGAACCTGGGAAGAAGCAAAAGTAGTTATCCTAATTTCAGACAAAGTGGACTTCAAACCAAACTGACCAGAAGAGTCAAAGGTCACTACATGTTGGTTAAGAGAACAATTCAGCTGGAAGTGAGAGTTATATATGCCCCAAATGCTAGTGTGCCCAACTTCATAAAACAAATATTAATGAACATTTAAAAAATCAGATAAACTACAACACAATTATAATGGCAGATTTCAATACCACCCCCCTGTTGCAAGTAGATAGATCAACTAGGAAAAAAAAAAAAAATCAATGCAGAATTTTCAGTGTTAAGCCAAACCAAAATTCAGAAAATCATTAACAACTACTCCAAGAACCTGTACTCTAATAAAATGGAGAATCCAGAAGAAATAAATAGATCTCTCTATTAGATATATATGAATTACCAAAGCTGAAACAAGAATATATAAAAATCATAGCCAGGTATGGTGGCACATGTCTGTAATCCAAGCACTGAAGAGGATTAGACAGGAGGATCGCTATGAGTTTGAGGCTGGTCTGGGCTATGTAGAGAGACTGAGGCCAGCCTGAATTACATGGCAAGACCCTGTCTCAAAAAACAAACAAACAAACAAACAAACAAAAAACCACACACACACACACACACACACACACACACACACACACACAAAGAAGATATAAAAATCCTAAATAGTCCAGTGAAAGTGAAGAAGTAATTTAGAAACTATCAAGTAAGAAAAGCACAGGTCAGGGGCCGGGGATTTAGCTCAGTGGTTCCCGCACCTGTCTTGCAAGCGCAAGGACTCGGGTTCGATCCCCGGTAACCACATAACAATACTGGGTGTGGAGACTCACCCCAGCAGCAACCAGTACCACATACCACAGTGCCGGGCATGGTGGCTCATGCCTGTCATCCCAGCACTCGGGAGGCAGAGGCAGGAGGATTGCTGTGATGTGAGTTTGAGGCTGAGCTCAGGGCCAGCCTGAACCACAAAAAGTGAGATCCTGTCTCAAAAAACCTAAAAAAAAAAAAAAAAAGAAAAGAAAAGCACAGGTCCTGATAGATTCACTGCTGAATTCTACAAGAACTTTAGAAAAGATATAATGCCAATACTCTTCTAACCCTTTATGAAGAGGGGCACTCCCAAAGTCACTCCTACAAGCTAGCATTTCCCTGATACCAAAATCAGACAGAGACCAACCAAAAAGAGAACTACAGGCCAATCTCTTTCATGGACACAGATGCAAAAATCCTCAACAAGATATTGCCAAAGAAAATGCAAGAAATCATCAAAAAGATCACATGTCATGACCAAGTAAGGTTCACTTTAAGGACACAGGGATGGTTCAATTTATGCAAATCAATAAATGTAATACATCACACTCACAGAGATACAGAAAAAGCCTTTGACAAAATCCAACATCCGTTCATGATAAAAATCCTGAAGCAAACAGATATAGAAAGTCTATCTCAACCCAATAAAAGCCATTTCTGATGAATCAGTGGGGTAAAAAGAAAAGCTTCCCCACTAAAATCAGGAACAAGGCAGGGGTGATTGCTGTTACCACTCCAGTTCAAAACAGTTCTTGAAACATTAAACAATCATGCAAGAGAAGAAATAAAACAGATATGTATAGGAAAACAATAAATCAAATTATTATTATTGGCAGATCATGTGATCCTGTATATAGCAGATCAACAACTTCTATCAAAAGACTTCTAGGGGCCGGGGAGTTAGCTCTGTGGTTCCGGCGCCTGTCTTGCAAGCGCAAGGGCCCGGGTTCGATTCCCCGGTAACCACATAACAGTACTGGGTGTGGAGACCCACACCCAGCAGCAAGCAGTACCACATACCACAATGCCGGGCGTGGTGGCTCACGCCTGTAATCCCAGCACTCGGGAGGCAGAGGCAGGAGGATTGTGATGTGAGTTGGAGGCTGAGCTCAGGGCCAGCCTAAACCACAAAGCGAGACCCTGTCTCAAAAAAACCTAAAAAAAAAAAAAAAAAGACTTCTAGAATTAGTAATCAATTAGTAGTAATCAAGTAGTAATCCTACTACTGAGTGTAGCAGGACAGAAAACCAACACAAAAATCAATAGTGTTTCTGTACAACAATAATAAACTTATTAGGAAAAATTAGACAAACCTTTCACGATAGCATCAAGAAAAATAAAGTACCTAAAGAGTTAACCCAACCAAGGAAATGAAAGACTTCTGCAGTGAAAACTACAGTACTCTGAAAAAGGAGATGAAGATGATATCAAAAACTGGAAAAATAGCTCTTGTTCCTAGACAGGAAGGACCAATGTAACCAAAATAGCCATACCTTCAAAACTGACATACAGACTTAATGAGACCCCAATCAAAATGCCAACAGCATTCCTCAAAGGGCTATAGAAAACAACTGTAATATTCACATGAAACCAGAAAAGATCTACAATAGCAAAAGCAATCCTGGGCATCGAGACCAAGGCAGGCAGCATCGCAACACTAGACTTCAAATTAAGCAGCAAAACTACAGTGATAAAACAGCACAATATTGGCAAAAACACAGACATTTGGGTCAACCAAATGGAATATTATATGCACAAACAACTCTAGCCATATTCAGCAATCTGATCTCTAATAAGGGGGTCAAAACATATGCTGGAGGAAAGAGGCATTTTAACAAAAGGTGCTGGAAAAACTGGCTCACCACATGCAGAAGACAACCTCACCATGCATTAAACTAAAATGAAAATAGATCAAAGATCTAAATAGTAAAACAGAAACAATTTACTCAGAAAAAAAAATAGATAAAACTCTTGAAGTCACAGGCCTAGGAAAGACTTTAAGAATAGAACTCTGGTAAAGCCAGGGATTTAGCTCAGTGGCAGCTGCCTCACAAGTGCAAGATCCTGAGTTCCATCCCTGGTATCAGAGAAAAAATAAAAATAAATAAATAAATAAATAAATAAAATGAACGCAAGCCAAGGGGCACAAGAAATAACACCAAAAATCAACACATAAGATATTATTAAACTAAAAAGCTTCAGCACATCAAAGGAAATAATCAACACAGTGAAGAGACAACCTGTAGAATGGGAATGAATTTGCCATCTGTTCTTTGGACAGAGGACTAATATCTAGAATAGTTAAAGAATTAAAAATACTTAGACCTCCCAAAAGCAAAATAATCAAACAAAAAAATAGTCAAATGAATAGACATTTCACAGAAGAAGTATAATGGACTAATTAAAAAATATTCCACATCACTGGCTGTTGGAGAAACGCAAATTAAAATAGAGATGCTCTCACTATAGAAAGAATGGCCAATAAGTCAGATAAGTTCTGAGGAGTCTGTAGGGCATAAAGCAATCCCTGTGCATTGCTGAGGGGAGTGTAAACTAGTACAACCACTATAGAAATTACTGTAGATATTCCTGAAAAAGCTAGAACTCGAAATTCCATTTGACCCAGCTATTCTCCTCCTGGATATCTTTCCTAAAGAGTTAAAAATATCATGTAGCAGTGATACATGTATACCCATATTCATAACAACATAATTCACAGCAGCTAACCCTTGGAAACCACTTATATGCCTATAAATAGACAAATGCATAAAGAAAATATGGCATCTATACATAATGGAGACCTACTCTGCCATAAATGAGGAAACTCTTGAAGAATTTTAGTAAAATTGGTGTACTTTGAGACCATAATGTTAAATGAAATAAATCAGACACAAGGTTAAATATGACATGGTTTTTCTTACATAAAAAACCCAAATTTAAAGAACAAAATGAAAGAACAGTAGAAAAAATGAAATTTTTCTAGAAGAATTCTTGGCTTATTAATCAAAACATTGTAATCACATTTTTATGTTTAGTGATGTTTGTAGTATTTCATAGCTCTTTAAAAGTGTATACTTTTTAGACATCACAAACCAAGGTTCTCTTTCCATTCATGATAATATCATTTTGTATTTTTGTCAAGTAAATAAACTTTACAAGTATTTCTTTACAAGCAGACATCACAAATCAAGGTTCTCTTTCCATTCATGATAATATCATTTTGTATTTTGTCAAGTAAATATACTTTACAAGTATTTCTTCCTATTATTTGTCATTGCACTTTCTTGATAAGTGTTGTTTCAAACAAAAAGTTTTAGATTTTGATATAATTAACTATTTTTCCTGTTCTTGTACTTTTGGTGTCATATGCATTGCCAAACCCAATCATGAAGATTTACTTTTGTTTGTTCTAAGAGTTTTAGCTTTTATATTTGAATCTTTGACCCATTTTTAATTTTTACCTGTAAAGGCCAACTGGGTAGTAAGAATGCAGCTCAAACCGTAGATTATTTCCATGTGATTACCCAGTTCTCTTGGTACCACTTGTCAAAAAGTGATGGTCTTAACACCTCTGTTGAAGTCAGTTGACTTAGGTTCATTTCTGGAATCTTAGTTCTATTCCATTATGTCTGCCCATATATCTTTACTATAGATATAGTTGATTTATCTTTACTATAGGTAGTAAAATCTATCTTTACTATAGAAAGTCTACCTTTACTATAGATATAGTGACTTGATTATTGTTGCTTTGTAGTAAAATAAGAAATCTGGAAGTGCAAGTTTTCTAAATTTTGGATATTTGGGTCTCTGAATTTCTGCATGATTTTAGAATCAGAATGTCAATTTAAAAAAAAAACTAGCTGAAATTGTGATAGGGACTGTGTGGGATTTGTAGATCACTTTGGAGAATACTGCGATATTAATATTAAGTATTCCAATTCATAGGGCTGGGAATTTAGCTCAGTGGTTCCGGCGCCTGTCTTGCAAGCACAAGGGCCCAGGTTTGATCCCTGGTAACCATATACAATACTGGGTGTGGAGACTCATGCCCAGCAGCAGCCAGTACCACATACCACAGTGCTGGGCGTGGTGGCTCACACCTGTAATCCCAGCACTCGGGAGGCAGAGGCAGGAGGACTGCTGTGATGTGAGTTTGAGGCTGAGCTCAGGGCCAGCCTGAACTACAAAGCGAGACCCTGTCTTAAAAAAATTATTCCAATTCATGAACATGTTTCTTTTAATTTGGGTTTTAGAAGATTTTTCTGGACTGGGAATGTTTTTCAGTGGTAGAACACTTACTCTGTATTTGTGAGAAGACCCTAGATCCCATCCATAGCAATTTAAACATTTTCTTTCATAAATGTTTTTAAAGAGAGCTATATTTTTTGAAAAAAAATTCCTAAGTATTTTCTTTTTGATGCTGTTATAAAGGAAATTATTTATTTTTAATACTACATTGCAAGTGTTTAGAAATGCAACTGATGTTTGCTTATTGATCTTGTGTCATGTAGTCCTGCTAAGCTCATTTATTAGTTTTATTATGTTTTAGTGGAGTCCTTTTTAACATGTAAATTAATGTCTTCTTCAGAGATAGTTTTAGTAGTAGAGCACTCTAGGGTCCATCCCTTGTACTGCAACAATGAAAAACTTGTTTCAGTGAACATTTTTATACATTGTTGCAGAAGGGATTTAGAATCTATTATACTCTCCAAACCAAAAGTGGCAATAACTTCTAATTTACTCCCTCTTTCTTATTGCCTCCTTTTCCAACTCATTATCTTCACTACAGCCAAGCATTTTAAAAACCGTGAGCCACAACAACAACCTTTAGATAACATAAGTCCAAAAAATAATAAATGATGGAATGCCAAACTCTATCAATTCATAGTCTTTCTGTCATTCTACTCAAGAGGCAGATTTAACCATGCCTGACTAGTGACCCTTGGACCTCACTTCCTTGGGCACAGTGAGTGAAAGCAAGCGTCTGATGGGGGAACGCCTTCAGGAACCTCTTCTCCAAGTGGCATTTACAGAGCACTTTCCTCCCAAGGCGGAGTATTCATTGGAAAATCTCTCCAAATAAAGTAGGGTTCCACTAAAACCGGGAATGAATTCTATATTACTGTCAATGGCCTTCACAAGAATTACTGCTGCTTTATTTTACAGCAGAGAAAAAGAAGTGGGTGAAAGAAGACCAACGGGATTGGTGTCACAAAGCTAATAAATGATAATGCGTTGTTTAAGAGCCAAGTTCTGACCACTCTGTGATACCTACCCTTCCCACAGTACCCTCATCCTTGGACCCAGTCTTTGCTCATTCTGTTCCCAAGTCTGGAATTTCTTCTTTGCTCTTTCCTCTGCTTCCCTTCTTCAGTTAAACATTTCCTAGTAAAAATCCACTAGTCTTATCTTTTTTAGGATTTAACATATTTATCAGAGTTTGATAAACATCTGTCTCCTAGAAGACTGCACTGCTTTAGAGGCATGCAGTGTGTAGTGCTACATGCATAATCCCAGCACTACAGAAGACCAAGGCAGGAGGATCACAAGTTCAAGTCTAGCCTGAGCAATTAACCAAGTCCCTGTCTCAACATGAAAAACGAGGGCTGGGATGTAGCTCAGTGCAAAGGTCCTGTGTTCAATCTTGTCTCACATTCCTCACCTCCCAAAGAACTAGAGGAATCTTGCTTTATAAATTCTTAGTGCCTAGTACAGTGCTGGGCATTTAGTAAAAAGGTAATCTTGGGCCGGGGATTTAGCTCAGTGGTTCTGGCACCTGTCTTGCAAGCGCAAGGACCCGGGTTTGATCCTCGGTAACCACATACCATACTGGGTGTGGAGACTCACGCCCAGCAGCAGTCAGTACCACATACCACAGTGCCGGGTGTGGTAGCTCACGCCTGTCATCCTAGCATTCGGGAGGCAGAGGCAGGAGGACTGCTGTGATGTTTGAGGCTGAGCTCAGCGCCAGCCTGAACTACAAAGCGAGACCCTGTCTAGGAAAAAAAAAAAAAAAGGTTATCTAATCCCTTAGCAATTCTATTAGGGAAAAACTATTTTCAAGCAGATTGGAAAACATGAGAATAGGCCAGGTGTGGTACTGTGCACACCTACTTCAAGGCCAGACAGGTTACTGAGGGGTTGGCCTGGAAGCCTCCATCTCCCAGTCTGTCTTCTGGCCCCTGTGGCAAGGGCACTTTTCCTTCTGAGGCCGTTCAGACCCAGGAGCCAGCCCACCCTGGACCGAAAACATGAACTAAATGAACCTCTCCTTCAAGCTGTGGGTGTTGTTCCAAGCTGGCTTCAAACTTGAGACTCTCGGGTCTTAGCCTCCCAGAGTGCTATGCGTTTCACATTTGTCCCAGAAGAGGAAAACGCAGGAGACATTTTGAATTGTCCTGACATTCTGCCTGCAGTGTGAAGAGTCCTCTTGTCTCAGGACTCACCTGAGACCTGCAGTCTCTGCAGTGCCTATCTGATCCTATGAGAGAAAAACACTCCACTTAGCAACGACAGAGGGGAGCACTGTACTTCTGTCCCTCTCCCTTTGCGCAGCACCTAGCCACATGTGGTCTCTAACACTAGGCGCCTACAGCACGTCTGGCATAGAATGGTGGTCCCTATTCTCTAAAGACTGGAAGTCTGCAGGACAAAGTTCAGCGGCCTCACTTTTTCGCCTCTCTGGCGGTGCCTCCTTCGTCCTGTCCGGGAGCGTGAAGCCCCCTTGTCCACCCGCCAGAGCAGTGGTCGCGTTCCAGCCCAGCGCTAGCAGGAGCGGCAACCTCGATGTCTCCAGAAACCCGGCTGTTTGAAGTCTCGGGTCAGACTCCGAGGCGCCCCAACTCAGCAGGCTGGGTTTCCCCGGGGGGTAATCCGTGGGCCGATCACAGCCTCACCACACTTTTCCGGAGCTTCAAACCAGCGGGCTCCCCGCACCGGTCTGTCAGCCCCCCGCCGTCGCCGGCCCCTCTGCCGCCCCGAGGGACCCGCCGCGCGGCCCCGCCGGTGCTGGGCGCCGCCCCCGCGCGGGGGCCCCGGGCCGCGCGCCAGGTGGGTCCCCACGCTCCGCCCTCGGGCCCGCAGGTGGGTCTCCCAGGCCCAGCAGTCCGCTGGCCTACTCGCGACCTCTCCGGCGGGGACTCGGCTCCCTAACGCGGGGCTGCGGCTGGGTCCCGGCCTCCGCCTACATGCCGGCGGGAGGACTCGAAGGCCCGCAGCTGTCCCCCGCGGCACAGCCCACCGGCCCCAAACAGTCCCCGCGGCTCTTCCGGGAGAGGCGCGCTGGCCGCGGGGTCGCCATCCCCACACAGCCCCCGCCGGCCCGGCCCAGCCCGGCCCGGCCGGGCCCCACTCCTCCCGCTCTCCCGCCGCCCGCTACGCGCCGCTCACCGCTGGCTAGGGGCTGGGGCGGGGCCGGCGCGGGCTTTACTCAGACTCCACCACGCAGCGGGTGGGGTGGCGGCCAGCGCTCCGGCCAACGGCATGTTGGTGGCGCAGAGGAGAGTCGCCAGGCGGTGGGCTGCAGAGTTTAGGGAGTGTGAACTCACAGGCTGGGGCTGGAGACCTCTTCAGAACCGTACGGGTTGTCCTCGGTCGGACCAGGCGCGAGCCTGTCACCCCCGGGGCAGACACTTGGTTCCGCCCAGGCGGGAGGCCATGTTGCGCCCATAAAATGGGAGGGCGGCGGCGCGCGGAGCAGATGCTGCGGGCTGCGCGCGAGGCCGGAGTGTGAACGCAGCGCGGCCGTGACGGAGACGCGCGGGAGTCCGGCGGGAGTCGGCGGGGAGCGCCCAGGTGCCGCGATGGCCGTGGCTGTGGGGAGGCCGTCGGTGAGTGCAGTGGGATCCGCCCGCGTGCGGGGGCGTGAGCGCGGCTCGGCGCGCGTCTAGGCTGCGGTGGACGCGCCGCCCGAGGCTCCGCTCCGGCCCGCGCTGCTGTGTGGCCCCGCTGCTCCCTCCCGTGCACTGGGGAGAGGGACCCTCAGCACGTGTCCTGCGAGAGCGGCCTCTGAGCCGGGCAAGTGCCGGCTGCCCCCGTCTGCGCACGCCGGTCGCGCGTGACTGGCGAGGCCGGCGCCCCGGGCCATGGGGCGTGGGAATCGCGAGCCCGGCGCCGGCTGGGGCTGGAGGCGCGGGTCGCAGGGGTGCGGTTTCCGTGGTGCTCCCCCGGGGCGGTGTGAGAGGCCGGACACCCTCAGGCGGCAGCCCGGCGACTCGGCCCTGCCCAGGATGGGGACAAAGCCCCAGGCAGCCAGACACACACTCACTCACACACACACTCATTCCCCACACAAAAGTTTCTAGAGGCTCCCGTGTCGCTGTGGGTGGGAGCCGAGGCGGGAGCGTGGGGAGCGGGGCAGCGCGCGCGGGGCAAGGGCCGGGGTGCTGTGCCCGCGTCGTGGCCCGCAGGCTGGGCCGGCGTGGGCTGGACCCGGAGCAGGGGGCTCGGAGGCTGCTCGCCAGCCCCGGGGGAAGGCCGAGGGGAGGGCGGGGCGGCCTCCCTTCCCATTGAAAGGAGCCGAGCCGGGTGGAAAAGGCGGAGTCCTCTTTCTTCCCTTTTCTTTGTCGGTGTTCCTAGTCCACTTTTCCCTCTTTGGTTTTGGGGGCGCCTTGGGCGGGGTCCTTCACTTTGCCACCGCCTCTTCCTTTTTCACTTCTTCCCTTTCACACAAGTGGTGGTTTGAGAGGCTTTTTCGGAGCAGACCGAAGTCCCACGGAAATGCTGGAAGTTCTGGATCCGCAGGAGCGGCGAGGTTGTCCGCGCTCTCAAACCCAGTGCCCTTCGCAGGCCTCCCCGGATTCCCTCGCCTTTTGTGTCCCCTGCCCCGGGCTAGCCAGAAGTTCCAATGACCCCAACTCCCCTTCTGCCTGAGTTTGGTAATTCTGCTATCTGGGTGTTTTTTTGGAAAGCCTTTCTCCGCAATCGGAAAATAATGCTCCTATCAGTGGAATTGTGGGTCTTCTAGGCCTTTTAAATGCAACCACTTAATAACATATTCTTTAAAAATTCTGGTTTCCACTTCCATACAAATTGTGTTCGTGCTATTTAGTGGTCATAGATTGTTGTTTCTGGGGAAGTTTGCGCGGTCTGTGGGCAAATCTATTTTTCTGGTGAGGAAACTGAGGTTCATAGAGATGAAGTTTATCTGACCAAATTACTACTCCTCAAAACACTGCTTATTATCAGCGCACAGATTCCAACAATTAAAATAATACAATCTGCTTTAGATTGACACATTGGCAAGTGTCTGGAAAGCAGATATTCTGTGTAGGGGTGTCGCTTTTCGCAACACCTATTTCGGGTGTATTCTTGACGGGGAGGTGGAAGAAAATGATTTGCCGCACATTTTCTATAAATTAGTTCATATATGTCAGTTAAATAGGAACAATATGTGGATTTAAGGTTTAGTTATGTGGCCATAATCATACTGAACACTAGGTCTGCCAGCCAGATGTGAGTTTAATCCCAAGGGATTCTTTTCTGGTTCGATTTTTTTTTTTTTTTTTTTTGGTACCAGGGATCACACTCAGGACCTTGCACTGTGACACTGAGCTAAATCCCCAGCCCCAATTTGGTTTTTTTAGATGAGGTCCTGCTATGTAGTCTGGGCTGGTCTCACTTTGTTGCACAGGCTGACACCATGATACCGGTAATTTTTCTGCCTCAGTCTCCAGACTGGGATTATAGGTGTGTGCCACTATCCCTGACTATCAAAGGAATTCTTTTTTTTTTTTAGGTTTTTTGAGACAGGGTCTCACTTTGTGGTTCAGGCTGGCCCTGAGCTCAGCGTCCAACTCACATCACAGCAATCCTCCTGCCTCTGCCTCCCGAGGGCATGAGCCACCACGCCCAGCACTGTGGTATGTGGTTCTGATTGCTGCTGGGCGTGAGTCTCCACACCCAGTATTGTTATGTGGTTACCGAGGATGAACCTGCGTCCTTGTGCCTGAAAGACAGGCGCCAGAACCATTGAGCTAAATCCCGGGCCCCCAAAGGAATTCTTGTTCTCGTTTAAATAGTAGAAAGTTTGTAAAAAGTATATGTGTACAAACGAAGTTATTGCACATCCCCTATCGCCATCGGAATTAAAATACTTAAGATGTGAAAACAATATATTTTGTCCTCTTGAGTTGTGCGAATGATCAGAAAATCGACTATAGAGTTTAAAAAAAAAATCTTTTTTTTTTTTTTTTTAAACAGGGTCTCGCTTTGTGGTTCAGGCTGGCCCTGAGCTCAGCCTCAAACTCACATCACAGCAATCCTCCTGCCTCTGCCTCCCGAGTGCTGGGATTACAGGCGTGAGCCACCACGCCCGGCACTGTGATATGTGGTACTGGTTGCTGCTGGGGTGAGTCTCCACACCCAGTATTGTTATGTGGTTACCGAGGATGAACCCGGGTCCTTGCGCTTTCAAAACAGGTGCTGGAACCACTGAGCTATATCCCTGGCCCTAAAACAAAATCTTTTAATACGCTGCAGAAAAACTGCAATCCGCATTTGCAAGGAATTGTTGAACTGGTTCACATTTTCATAGGGCTGCTCTTTTTCCAGTGCGGTCTCTGCAGTTAGGTCTTCAAAACAACCCCAAAGAATTCAGAAGTCTCTAAACTCAGCTGGAAGGAGTCGGCATGAGTCTTTATTGTTAGAATTCCCTGCCTCTCTATTCCCTTATTTATTTTATGATTTGAATTAAAGAAAGGAAAGGGTATTTTTGTGGGTGGGGTTGGGAGAGCCTTCCAAAGTTAATTTATATGCCAGTGGAGTTCTGTACTTACTCCTTGAAATTAATTAAATTTAGAATTAATTTTTTTATAAAAGTTGTTTAGGAAAACATAAATGTGGTTCCTTTTCCTATAAATTAGCTCTCCTATCCAAATTAAACAAAAATTAAACCTGAATGAGTTACCCTCAATTTTAAACATCCTAGTGGGATATTCCAGGTAAATACAGTGTCTTAAGGGCATAAATACTTATATGTCAGATGTAATATTTTCTGTCTTTTGAGGTAACTATATTTGGTTACAGTCCTTTAAACCCCAAGGCTAAATTCATGTTTCTTGGATGGCTGTGTTGTTGACTGCAAGAGGAAAGCTTCAGTTTAATGCGATACTCTTTATTTCGTTTGTAGACTCGGTCCCTAGCTTCTCCACTTCCCCACTCCTGAGAAGACTGGAGCCGGTGTGCCCTTCCCAGAGTGACCAGTGCTTAGCTGAGATTTCCCTCTAGGGATGTGCCTACATTTTGGATGAATTAGTATTTTTGCATCTGCATCCCAGGACAGTTACTGTATTTTAAATAGCATGTGGTAATTACTCTACCTAGGAATTAGACTTTATGTAGCTGACCCTTCTCCCTTTTAAGGTGGGCTGGTTTTCATCAGATTTTAGATTCTGGAAGTTGAAAGAACTTCAGAGGTCATTTGGTTCAGTTTTCTCTCCATTGTAGTATTTCTTACTTTATTCCTAACAAATGTATGTTTAAACTTTTCCAGTGATTGAAATCTTTTTCAGTGATATCCTTCAAGAGGTTTGTTTGTTTTTTCTCTTTTGTCCTTAAAGAAGTAAAAAACTAGATCCACCATTTGCTCATTTAACACCATTTGTTGAGCATCTGCTATGTGTCAGACACCGTTCTAGGTGTTAGTTGGTTACAGCAGTAAAATCCTCTTCTTACCAGGAGCTTTTACTTTCTGAGCTGTGTAGTGTCTTCAAGTATTAAAATAAAAGGTTTCAGTGGAGTTTGTAAACTACTAGGGAGGAAGGATCTTAGGCACCTGTTGTGAAACAGTTACATGACCAGCTGAAGGACCTTATCTATCTGGGGATCGTTGTAGACAGTTCCTAAAAGTAGTATACTTGGTCTGTCTTCAGGGAGGGAGTTCTGACTGCCTGAGGAAGTGCTGACAATGGAATGTTACATTCCTATGTTTTAGTTACTTGTTGTTGAGACAAAATAACCGGCACCTAAAGTTGAAGGAGGAAAGGTTTATTTAGCTCACTGTTTGTAGAGGTTTCAGTACATAATTGGCTGGCAAGGCAGGGCGGCATCACAGAGAGCAGTTCAAGGTGGGCGGAAGGTAGCAAAGCAGCAAGGTATGACCACAGCTCTTTCTGTCCTACATGTCTTATCCCGGCTGTTTAGGGAGGGTGGCACTCTCTCCTTTCATCCTAAGGTCCTTGGTTTTAGCATTGCACCGTGAGTCAGTCCCAGCATCAAACTAGAACAAGCCACCTCTGACAAAGCCCACCTGTAACCCCATGAGGCTTTGAGGGACATCTAGACACAACATAACACCATGTTAGGAAACTAACATTTCTTTGATTTATGGATGTAGCTGCTGGTGGAGGGTTTCGGATGATGCTCCTGGAAGAAATGAGTGGGGCTGAAAAAGGCCAGGGAAGGACCATCTGAACAGTAAAGGGGTTGACATTAGTGGGTGGTTTTTAAAAATTAAAACTTTAGCCAGTGATTTAATTATAACATGGCGGTCCTATAAGTAATAAGGAATTCAAGAAGAATTTTTAAATCTTTGAAAACTAGATTAATTTTTAAAATCTTTTAAATTACCTTAAAAAAACGTATATCTATACTCCAATGAAAAATAGATACAAGGAGCTGGTTGAAAGAACAAAAATACCCAGATCCCACCATCCTAATATAAAAGCTCTTCCGTTGCTGCTGAATTTCCATCAACTTTTTGAATTTTACTTCAGCAAGCACAACCCGTTTCTGTGTTATTACTTAGAAACCACACTATGGCCCAGGCGCACCCTGTCTGACCGTTGGAACCCTCTTGGTGGAGGAAGCGGATGATGAGGGTTACCCTCTGTCTGTGGCCGGACGAAGGAACGCATGTCTGGGACTTCACTGTTGGCATGATTTGGAAGGCCTGCTTTGATTGCCCAAAGACCATATGTTTAATCCACCAATGATAGTCACTGATAAAATCTTTGAGTTTAGATTCAGGAGCAGGTGGCAGTTTCCTGTGCACCCCCATAGGAACTTGTACATGGAGTTGAGGCTGTTTGTGGATATTGTCATTTTATTGGGCTGTCTTTCATAATCTTGGCTAGTCTTGTCTCAACTAGGCTCAGCAGAGTTGAACTATTGTTTAAACAAAGACTTAGTAGAGCTAAAGCTTCTGTCCTTTTGCCCAACAAGACCTACTTTACAATATAACTGATTTCCCCTGTGTGTGTGTGTGTGTGTGTGTGTGTGTGTGTAAGAGAGAGAGAGAGGGAGGGAGGGAGACAGACAGAGAGATCTAGATTGTTTGGAAACCCTTTTCAACAGAACAGTATGAGCATTATTACCTCCTCTGACCTCCTCGGTACAGTGGGAGCCTGTCAGGGCAGTGCTGTGAACATAAGAATATTACGTGGCCTTTTGGTAAGTGATAGAGTTTGTCTTTATCTGATAAAGTTTGTCTTTGTCTGATCTGAATTAGAAACCAGGGATCTTCCTCACTATAACCATAGTAGGGCACTGCAGCCCCTTTTTTGAGGGTCTGTGGCAGTAAGTGCACAGTGCCCAAGCCAAATGGTGCAGGAAGCCCTGTTAGACAGGCATATTTGGTACACCTGCTGACCCTGAGGGGGGGGTATAACATGAGAGAGGGGACAGACTGAGGGGGAGGGTACAAGATATATGCTTCAGAAACAAAGCATACTAACTTCCAATTCCATTAGGTAGAATTTTTATTCTTGCTTCATTATTATTATTGAGCACAAGGAAGTCAAAATATCTATGCAATTTACCTCTTTGTTTTTAATTAGTAACATTCCTTTGGGAAAAATACCATTTTCTTTGTAGTTTTTTTTTTTCTATAGAAATACAGTCAATAATATTACATAGTTTACATAGTTTTTTACATAGAAAAAAATAAATGATTCTTGGTTTTCTGTGTCATCTGTTTTAGAAGATATTTCTCATTCAGTAACTTTTTTTTTGAGATAGGATTTCTTGTAGTTCAGGCTGGTCCTGAGCTCACTATGTAGCCCAGGTGAGCCTCAAACTCAGAGCAGTCCTCCTGCCTCTGCCTCCTGAGTGCTGGGATTACAGGTTTGAGCCACCACGCCTGGCACTGTAGTATAGTACTGATTGCTGGTGGGCATGAGTCACCACGCCCAGCATGGTTGTATGTGGTTACCGAGGAACAAACCAGGGCCTGCAGGCAGGCGCCAGAACCACTGAGCCTGATCCCCGGCCCCTCTCGTTCAGTTTTATGTGCAGGTGCTGATGATCTTGTGAAATCTCCCTGACGGATGAATAAGTGGTAAGGCTGAGCAAGAAGAATGAGTGGAGAGGTGCATGTGGAAGAGCATTCTAAGGACAGTGTATGAGAAGAGCACTTGGATGGAGAGAGGGAGGGAGGCCTGGGCAGGCCCTTCATGCTGGGTAGAGAATGGACAGGCATGAGTGGAGAGAGCTAACTCCAAATCATGCGATATATCCTTTTCTGTTCTTTTTCTTTCCTTCCTTCTCTTCCTTTTATGCCAGGGCCCTAACCCAGAACTTTGTACATGCTAAGTAGATAGGTGCTCAGCCATTGAGTAACACCCCCAGCCCTGCATTCACTACAGTAGTCTTCAGTATTTAATATCCTATCTACCCTTTGCCCCCAATCTGTATATATCTTTGATTCTTGGAACTGGCCAACATAGGACACTGAAAATCTGCAGATCACTAATTCTGAGGCTTCTTTGCCATATAGGCTGGATGAAAAAGGATCTGGGGAATTGAGCACACTCACACACACCACACCACACACACACACACGCACGCGCGCGTGGAGTTTGAGCCAGAAATCAGAATGAACTGAATGCAAGATGTGATTGCCTCAGTGGTTTCCCCATGATGAACAGCCAGTGGCTTCATCACCGAATAGGTGATGGGGTCACCTTCTGGAAGACCTTGTCTGCTGCTCTATGGTGGCTGCACCCTGGCACTGTGCTCTGAGAAGTGATTGTGAAGCCAAGAAGACTTCATCCACGCGAGGGGATTCTTTCCCTTGGGGTGCTCCCAGTCTGCTCAGTGCAGACCCTCAGCTGGCGGTGCCTTTCCTTCCCCTGCTCCATTTCTTTCTCTCTGCTGAAGGGCAGCAGTACATACATTCTTAGGTTAAGAATTTGGGCTCAGGAGTTAAGAGTACCAGCTGTGCCATTTGGCAAACTCATCGGTAAAATAGTAACATTGCCTACTTGCCTTACTGAACATTGTTCAGTAACAATACTGAAGACTACTTTACAGGAGTTACAATGAGAATGAATTAGTACACACAAATGTTCATGCTGGTCCTGGAAAACTGGTCTGCAGTGCAAGTTACCCAGGCCAAGCGCGGGGGCACATGCCTATAATTCCAGAAACTAGAGAGACAGGTAGGATTCCAAGTTTGAGGCCAGTGCAACCAACTTAGTGAGATATGTCTCAAGAGAAAAGAAAAAGAAAGTAATCCAGGAGAAATACATGTTAAAATAATGACTTTCTTTGGAAAACTAGTTTCAGACTGAACTGCCACCCCTGCGCCAGGCCAGCAGGAACTGAGTGAGCAGTCCCCTTCTGGACCCTGTGCATCAAACACAGGCTGTGTACATTCTGGCCTGAGTGTCCAGGCTTGTGTCAGATACTCCACCCTCCATCTGGGCTTCCTTTACTGGTGGTACTTCTTTGTCCCCTTGTGACACATCCAATGCGCTGTCCCACCCAGCTTTATGTTTTTCTGATAGAGGTATTAGCTGTGAACAGTAAGAAACAGACAAAGCCTCGTTACCAAGCAGGATGTCCTACCAGCTTTTGGCCACATTCATGCATTCTTAGTCTACTGTCAGACTTACCAGAAGGGACCGTCTTGTCCCCTCCCACTATGAACATTTGGTTGAAGGAGTGAAAACTCATCCTTTGGGTCCCCTCGTCCTTGTCATTAACCATTTTCCTCCAGCCTCTGCTGAATGGTCCTCATGGCCTGTTTAGACCTCAGAGCCCCACCTTTGGCCCTAGGCATCTCGGCTTACTTTAGCCCTTCTCACCTACTTGCCTGTCTGGAGGTTACCATCCCCTGGGGACGCCCTTGACACATGGGGTGTTTAGTAAATGCTTCCTCTTTTGTCATCAAGTCAATTTCAAGGTACCAGCGTCTGAGGGTCCCACGTGGGCCCCAGGTGCAGCCGAAGTGCTGATTAGCTCTATCCTCTAAGAATGGTTTTCCTCCTTCCTGCTTCCTTTCCCCAGTCTCTTGTTTCTTTTCCCCTTGAAAAAAGGAGGAAAAGAATAACTTACTACTTGCATACAAGTCTCTGTTTTGTGTCAAGCCTGTGCGTGCGTGCGTGCATGTGTGCGTGTTTGAGATAACGTTTCACTTTTGAAGCTTACGCTGGCCCTGGCCTCACTTTGTAACCCAGGTAAGCCTTGAGCTCACAGCAATCCTCCTGCCTCTGCCTCCCAATGCTGGGATTACAGGCATGAGCTACCATGCCTGGCAAGGTTTTTCTTTTTTAATCTTACAAAAATAAAGGATTATGAAGCTATTTTAGATACTTTTTTAAATGCTCAAAACAAACTGATCTCTTAATAGTTGTCAGTACTACTTGTTGAAGGGCACACTTTGAAGTTTTGTTTTTTTTTTGAGACAGGGTCTTGCTTTGTGGTTCAGGCTGGCCCTGAGCTCAGCCTCAAACTCATCACAGCAATCCTCCTGCCTCTGCCTCCCGAGTGCTGGGATTACAGGCGTGAGCCACCATGCCTGGCACTGTGGTATGTGGTACTGGTTGCTGCTGGGGTGAGTCTCCACACCCAGTATAGGTATGTGGTTACCGGGGATCGAACCCGAGTCCTTGCGCTTGCAAGACAGGCACTGGAACCATTGAGCTAAATCCCCGGCCCCACTTTGAAGTTTTTTAAAGCTATGCTCAGAAGGGAAAGATTTGGATGTACCACCTAAACTTTTCTATAATTTTAATTTCAAGTTTTTGGAATAGAATTGTATTTTAGGATAGAAAGGCTTGCTTTTGAGTATATAGTATGTACTTTGTAACTTTTAAAAGTTATTTATTTAAGTCAGTTACGTTTTTATATTCTAAGAACTAGATATAGAGTAAACGGGGAAACTATGGTTTGGTATGTGAGCCAAAGTTTAAAATGTTTTAAAAACAGAATGTTTTGAGCTTCTACTGCCAGTGTAGAGTGGGAAAATGTTTTGATTTTTTTTTTTAATTTTTTGTGAGACAGCCTCTTACGTTGGCTGGCCTGGAACTTAACAGTGATGCTTTTGCCTCAGTCTCTTAAAGTGTTGGGGTTATAGATGTGTAGCACCATGCCCAGTAGTAAATGAGGTAATTCTTGAAACAGCTTTAATTAACTAATGCAGAAGAATTTTGAGGGTGTGCTCCCCATCTCTGCGTGTTGGTTTGATTTCTGTTGTGTATGCCAGTGCAAAACTGGTACGATGGATTGTTGCAGCAGTCTGATTGCTCCTCTGTGCTCTTTTCCAACCTCGATCAGTTTCTTCACTCCTACTCCAGGAAATGTTGGATGTCTTGAAATTGAAGCAGTTTTATCCTGAGCCTTCTAAAGAAGTCACATTTGTTCCTTCCATTCTACAACTAAAATTCTAAGGTATGTTGTGAACCTAAAGTAGAAAATTGAAAGCTTTAGCCATTGAGATTACTAATAGTCTGCTGTCAGTAGCTGCATATCTCAAGTTAGCTTTTAGGCTGTGTGGAGGAGAACCTGCATATAAATTGGATTTTATATGCCAACTAAAGCAAGGGGTATGTGTATGTGTATGTGTGTGTGTGTGTGTGTGTGTGTGTGTGTGTGTGTGAGTGTGAGAGTGTGAGGTGGTGCCCCTCTGACTTCATAGCTTGAAAATTCATGCAGGCATATTGGGAAATGGAGGTGCTTCTAAATGTTGCCATCTCTTTCCTTGGAGAAAGGAACTTGTACTCTTAACTTCTCAATGGCTTTTCCTATTTCCTGATCCTTAAGTCAGCAGACATTGAGTTCAAATATACATGATGCAGGAGAGAAGATGTCAGTACTCTTTCTTCCCATTCTCAGTACAACACAATCAGAATTAAACCAAGAGGACGATCCCATCGTTAAGACTCAGAGGTCTTAAAGCTTCAGTTCAGGGTTAGTTACTGAGACTTGTCTGTCGTTCCTGCTTCACGTCTTCATTCATGATTGTGTTTTATCCAGGCTGGTATTTGAGGACTGTCTATGCTGAGACTCCAATAATGTTTGGCCTCCGTAACTGGCCAAGTCCTATTTGGCTCATCTGCCCAGTGCTTAGAGCTGGACTTGCTCTTGGATAGTAAACGTCTATAACTTGGCAAAGCATTCCAAAAGGCTGGACCCATTTCATTTCCCTTCCTTCTACCTTTAAAATGTGAGGAGTAATTAAAAGATGATTCTCACTTTCTGTCTTCCCAGTTTACCATTGGACACTTACTCTTTTTGTTTAAGGCAGGAATAAAAAGGGCACACTACAGGGATTTGGAAAGTTATAGCAAAACCTAGAGGGAATGTTCTCAGTCTCTGCCAGAGTAATTTGCGCTCTCCATTCCCTTTGCAAAACAGGCCAAATGCCAGAATATTCCACATGCTTTTGAGTGCTACACTGGTGTTTTATTCTAGGGCACACACATTTCTTCACTTTAAAGAAACAAACTGGAAGTTACAGATTATGTTTGTGGTTATGTGCTGGGGAGATCCTTATTGGAGTTTCTCTGAACCATTATGATGAAAAAGCCTTTGGCCCATTGTCGAAAAATTAGTGAATATATATAATTACTGTTTTAAAAATCCTGGTAGTTGGGCTGGGGATTTAGCTCAGTGGTTCTGGGACCTGCTTCACAAGTGCAAGGGCTGGGATTCGATGTGGTGATCCCTGATCACCCTGATCACCACACACCACAGTGCTGAGCATAGCGGCTCATGCCTATAATCCCAGCACGTGGGATGCAGAGGCAGGAGGATTGCTCTGAGTTCAAGGCTGAGCTCAGGGCCAGCCTGAACTATAAAAGTGAGACCCTGTTTGAAAAAAAAAAAAAAAATCCCAGTACTTAAGTACCCTCCAAGATAAATCACCCAAATCCTGTTCCAATAGCTTTGGATAAAGGACATACACTTGCTAAATAGCTGCCCTCTCAGCTTCTTGTGCTCTGTGGGTATAGCCCACGGTCCCTTGGTGGGGGCTCACTGTGTGTATGCTGCTCTGCTTACATGCATCTCTGGGGGAGAAGTGTAGTAGAGTTCTGCTTTGACCTGCCTCAAGACGCAGCTATCTCTCACTTGGCTTATTTAACTTTTCTTGCTCCATAGTGTAAATGATTATGATGGTTTTGTTTTTTTCTGATACCAGATTTAACGATGAAACGTTGCTGGAAATAGTACTTGCTGCTTAATCAATTTCTCTTAGATTATTCAAGGATAAATGGAAATATGATTCACTATACAATAATTTCATTTTGGGAAGGTAAGATCAGTAGTTTTTTAAATTCTTTAAGCCAGATGTGGTGGCACATTCCTATAATCCCAGCACTGGAAGGTCAAGGACAGGAAGATGGCTTTGCGTTTGAGGCCAGCCTGATCTCTGTAGTGATTTAAAGGGCTGGATTGTAAGTGAGACCCTGTGTCAGAAAAAAAAAAAACTTTTTGAGATTCTCTATACTCATGATGTCTGCAAATAAGAATCTGTCTCATACATAGATGAAAACCACAGTCTCAGTCAGCCTGGCAGGATTTTTGTGTTCATTCAAGTGCTTGCATTCCAGCTATTGACCTTGGCTGCTTTTCCATCATTCAGTTTTAATCTTAACCATGAGAAAATTAAGTATTAGAAAAGCAAGTTAAAGTTATTTTTCTATTCTAGATAAAGGAAGGAGAGAAAGCAGATTAGAAATTGAAATATATGATTTTCTCTGCTTCTCAGACTAAAACTGGAGTCATTTTCTGTTTTGTTTTGGTTGTTTTGGTCTTCAAATGTACTTTTGGAGAGTTACTGCTAACCTGCACATCGGTTTTGCCACTCGTCCATTGTACTGTGCACACGTTAGTGGTTTTCTAATTGAAATGGAACAATTCCATGTGTTTTTCATTGGATTAGATTTCAGTGGGTAAAAGTTTATCTTCAGAACACCTTTGTGAGTCAGTTAGATACTGTTTCTGACCCAACACCTTCAGCTCATTTAGCAGATCGGAACTCAGACTGGCCCAAAGTAAACAGCGCTGATCTCAGGTCCAGCCTTCTGACTTGGTTATACCCTTTTGAAGGGGGGATACCAGCCTGAACTTTGGAGCAGTGCTGCCCAGGAGCATCTTCTGTGATGAGGGGAGATGTGCTTCTTCTGTGTTGTCCGATATGGTGTCTATATGTGACTAATAACCCCTTGAAATATAACTCATGAAACTGTGGAATTGGACTTGGCCCACCCGTAGAGCACTTGTCTAGTATGCATGAGGCCCTGGATCCTATCTAAATAAAAAATTAAATGAAAAAGGAGTTTCAATGAATTTCTACTTAAACAGCCACATGGGATTAGTAGGTACTATTATATATATTATAGAGATATTTAATCTGTTCCCTTGCCTTGAAAAGCTTTTTTACTAATGAAAATTCCAAACATATAAGAATTCTACCCATCATCAAGGGTAATTATCAATGGCCAATCATATCATTTATTTCTGGTGTGTCTAGCCTCCTCCACCCTCCTTTTCAGATTGTTTTAGAGTAAGTCCCAGGCACCATCTGATCGCTTTTGTTAAGAGCTTTGCTTTGACCTAGGGGAAGCAGAAGTAATCAAGTATCTATCTTTAGAGGCACCTCTAATTAGAAGAAAGTGAAGTCTGTGGATGGAAAAGGTATGATTTGACAGAGATAGGTAACAAGTATTTATAGATGTGTGATGTTCTGTATTCTTCAACTATTTTGATCACTATCATTGTAGTAATAAAAAGCCAGGTTTGAACTCTAGACGGAAGTCTCTGTGCCAGACCTTGCTTACCTGTGTTTTGAACTTTGTGCTTATGCATAATTTAAAACACTTACTAAACACTAAGCATATGCAGTATTTATCATTGAGCTTAATGCAGCACCAGCAGTGCTATAGCATTATAGCACTTTATAGAAACTTTAAAAGCTAAAAAAGCCGAGAATCATTTTTTAGCCCAGTCTCTGCATGAAACTTAGGAACTTAGCTCCAGAGAGAAGCTTGACTTGAGCTCCCATCAAATGCCGAGGGTTTTCTGTATACCACACTTGCCAAACCGATGTATTTGCTGGACCTAAACTTACAGTCGCTCCTGCCTTGTTTTTTAGAAAGGCAGATTCTTATGACCTTGGAAACAGATGCTATGCCTATGTGTAACCACAGTTTTGTGGATACTGTTATTGAAGGAAATGTTTTTGTCACTGACAGTGTAAGGAGTCACAAAATTTTGTGTGTTGGGCTGAGACTTTATGTCTGTTACTGGTAGAGCTTACTACAGGAAATGCTTGTTTTGTTTTTTGTATTTTGGTTCATAAAAAAGAAACTTGTAGCAAGGACATTTTAATCACATGGTCACCTTGAAGGAAGTAGTACTTGGTTCACTGACGTTAACAGAGAATTTCTTACAACATAAAGCAAGAATTGTAGCTGTGCTTTTGCCATTGAATTTAGTAGGTAATAATGATTTTCTTTCTTAGGATAGAGTGCAGAATATGTAAATTCCAAATTTGGAACCTTGTACTTAGGATCTCAGGATTTAAGGGAATGGATTTGTGATGGCCAAAGTATCTTGTGTCATCAGAAGTGCTCCTAGGACTTGGCTAAGCTGTCTTGCTGATTGAAGTAGATAATATATGTTTGGAGGAGGGCTATATTAGCAGCATTCTGGACCATGACAGGCGTTCAGCTCTAACAGGATGCTTTTTCTGTTTTTTTTTGTTTTTAAAGCCATGATCGTGACTGCAGTAGAATCTTCCCACTGGGTTCTGTTAACTGTGTGTCTGGGATTCAGGGAGTCCTCCTCGTCCATGTCGCAGATTAGTCCCATTCACTTTATTCAAGGTTGTTGGAGAGAGTGAATAGTTGGATAGCACCCTGTGTTAGCATACCATTACCTCAAATACCTCAAGTAGCAAATACCTGAACAGTCAACTTACAAAGAGAAAAAGTACATTTGACTCTGATTTGGAGCTTCTTGTACATGATCAGGTGACCCAGTTGTCTGGGCCTGTGACAAGTCAGTCCCCCATGTATGGTGGAGCAGAGCTGTTATGGATGGGCAAGAAAGGGAGAGGAAGCACCGGGGAGGCACTGTTTCCCTCATGGAACTGCCCCAGTGACATAAACCTTCCAGTGGGCCTCACTTCTTAAAGCTTGCACCATCTGCAGTAGTGCTAGCTGAGGAGTAGGCATGGCCCTTCACGTGGGCCTTCAGAGATGCCCAAACTGAAGGTCCAGATGTTACCCTCTACATTACTGCTACCACAGTAATCAAATCAGATTCAGGCCATTTTTGCTGAGAGTCCTCCCATGAAGTGAGGCTTCTTGTTTCCATGTGACAAGAGACATTTGATCTAGGGTAGGACTAAGAATGAGACTCAGGTCGATGTTTCATCAAAGCGGACATGCTGTCCTTTTCACGCAGGGCAGAGACAAAAAACTATTAAGGTTTCTAAAATGACTCTGACCTAATTAGGAAAATTTAGCACCTATTTTCAGCAGAGAGGGAATAAAATTAGGATAAAAAAGTAGAATTTTAAAAATACTAAGTTTATAGATTTTCAAAGACTTATCATACATCAAGTTTAAATCTAAAGGTAACATGGACAAAAAATAAATTATGTAATTAGGTTTCAATTAATGCTTGTTCTTTATTACAGTTAGAACAGTGTTTAACTTGATGTCATACAGTAATAAGAAATACAGACACTTTCTTTAAAATCATGAATGGTCAATTCACACAATTTTGGTAGACTATGAATTAAATTACTGATGGTGTGTAAAATAGGAAGGAAGTCGCATAAACTGACTATCTTTGATCAAGATGGACTTGATGTAGCTTGGTGTTTTTTTTTCATTTTGTGTTTTGTTCTTTTTTTTTTTTTTTTTTTGTAGTGTTGAGTATTGAGCTCAGGGTCTTGCATGTGTTACCCTGAACTGTAGTCCAGCCTTTACGATTTAATTTTGAGATAAAATCTCACTAAAGTGATAGGCTGGCCGTAGACATGGTCTTCCTGACTCAGCTTTCTTATAGCTGGGAATACTGTGTAGACAGGCACCACTCTGCCTGGCTAGCCTATTTTGTGGCAGAAAAAAATACCAATAAAAGAAAACTTTCATGTTCTTCCTTTAAGCAGCTGTGACTCTGCAAGTTTATTCCACTCCTTGTTTCTAGCTAGAAAAATGGCTCACAGTTTTCAGTTTTGCAAAAGAAGATGTACATTTAGAATTTGAAGTGAAATTTCCCCCATCTGAAATTTTTGGCAACATTAAATCAAATATTTGAAAAATTCCATGTGGGTCACATAAACATGTTTCTGAGCTGAGTCTGCCAATTTGTAGTCTTATTTGAATTGGAAAAATTTATTTATTTTTCTTGTATTTGAGTGAAGAAACCATTAAAATATTTTTGGTATGTCTTTCAGAATCCTTTAAAATCTGAACAGTTAAAACATTGGAGTGTGTGTGTGTGTGAAAAATGTGCTTATTTTAAAAATTGAAATGATCAAGTTTGAAGTCTGATTTATAATCACTTGAGGGCATCGTCAAAACCCAAGCTGTTTCTTTTACAGGATCTCCCAGAACAGGTAGGCCGTGGAGATCACATTGGAGGAGGAACCGGAGTTGACATGTGGTTGAGTAGGAGCACAGCAGAGATTCAGAGTGTGTGGCAGCCAAGCTAATGGGCCTCTGCAGAAACTTGCACTATATATAGTGAGAGGGGTTGGATTTTTAATTTTGGTTGAAAGCCAATGACAGTTAATGGCTGTTCTTACAGACTGTAAATCATTTATGAGTTGGGGATCAGTCTGATACAAAATGCAAGTGGATATAGGTAGAATAAAGCCTGTTATCAAATTCCAATGAATTGTTAGTGCTAGAGCCAAAGAAGAACTTTTAGAGGTCACTTACTCTAGAGGCTTCCTTTAAGATGGGGAAACAGTCAGGGGAATAAAACTGTGGCTTCAGCTCCTCATTGACCCCTCTGTGTCCTACAAGAGCCCAACACTCTCCCTCCTTTTTCTCTTTTCTTCCGGCTTGTAGAAAAATATGTCCTGTAGGAGTTATTTGTGACAACTTGAGAATCTTTGGAAAACTGGAAAGGCAGATTTTTTTTTTTTTGAGACAGGGTCTCACTTTGTGGTTCAGGCTGGCCCTGAGCTCAGCCTCAAACTCACATCACAGCAATCCTCCTGCCTCTGCCTCCCGAGTGCTGGGGTTACAGGCGTGAGCCACCACACCCGGCACTGTGGTATGTGATTCACACTGAGCTGCCTCTCTGGCTCATTTGGGGGAGACTCACACTCAGCAGCAATCAGTGCCACATACCGCAGTGCCAGGCCACCTCCCAGCTCTCAGGAAGCAGAGGCAGGAGGATTGCTGTGATGTGAGTTTGAGGCTGAGCTCAGGGCCAGCCTGAACTACAAAAGCGAGACCCTGTCTCAAAAAACAAAAACAAACAAACAAAACTAAAGGCTCTATGTGCACATGTGGAACAGTCTTCATATTTCATGTTTGGCTAGCAACCTCTCCCTACCTTGAAGAAAAGATTTCCTAGCTGCACCTGGATGCTGGATATGTTTGTGTGTTTTTGGACAAACAGAAGCAAGTTGAAAGTAGAAGTGCTTCTCAGGCTCAGTCTTGGTTAAGAGCACAGTGGTTCGATAGGCTGTACTAATATTACAGTTTGCACTGGTGCCTCAGACTCAAAGATATTGTCTTCTTAATGTAACAACTGTATCTACCTTACCCATTCTGATTTGGGGGAAGGGATGATGGGCCCACAGGAAGCAGTTTCAGAAATGTTAAGACTTTGTGTTTTGCTTTTTTTTTTTTGAGACCAAGTCTCACTGTGTAATCCAGTCCAGGCTGGCCTTGAATTCCTGCCTCAGCCTCCTGAGAGCTAAGATTGTAGGTCTGTGCCACCACACCTGGCCTTCTGCTTATTTTTAAAATTGAGCCCACAGAATATTCATATGGCTAAACTAACTTTTGTAAACAAAGTGGCATTTTACAAAAATAAGTATAAAAGACATTTGAGTTTTACTTGAAAGTTGCAGAAAAAAATTGAGATATGACCTCTGAATCCTGTTTCAGGTCCCTAATTAAATAAAATAAATCTAACTTCAGGCATCAATAATTAATAAATGTATGCATGCTCATTTTCCCCAAGAAATTAGAAGTGAGAAGTCCACCCAGAATCCAGTGGACAGGAGTAAGCTCCCAGATCTCAAGTGTGTCACAGCTGAGTAAACAACCGAGCAGCCATCACAAACAGCAGCTGGGGAGCGCTGTCTTTCTCTGCCACTTAAATCAAAGGGTTAGGAAGAAATTCACTTCTGATGTTGCTCAGCCTTTTCTGATTTATTTTAAAATTCAGATGCTTACTTTAGTCCTTAAAAAATTGGCATGACAGCACGAGCCTGTAACCCCAGCCCTGGGAAGGCTGAGGCAGGAAGGTGGTAAATTCAAGTGCAATCTAGGCAATTAGTGAGAGACCTTTTCTCAGAATAAAAAATGGCTGGTAATGTAGTTGAAATCAGAGATCCTGGGTTTGATCCCCAGTACTATCTAAAGCAAAATGAGACAAACCCAAATCATAATACTTTTGTATAAACCATAAAATTAAAGGGTCTTTTTGTTGGGGTGTGAAGTTTTCCAAAGGAAAAGATTATTGAAGAGGCAAACTGTATTTTTTTTTCCTCTGCAAAAATGGTTACATCAAATGCTGAGCACAGTGGCTAACCTCATAATCCCAGCACTTGGGAGGCAGAAGCAGGAGGATTGCTGTGAGTTTGAGGCTTGCCTGGGCTACATAGTGAGTTCAGGGCAGCCTGAACTACAAAGTGAGACCCTCCTGTCTCCAAAGGAAAAAAAAAAAGAATAGTTACATCAGACTCAGTTCACAGGTGGTATGCATGCCCTCCTGAGACTTGATTCCTTCATGTCCACAGTCCTTGTGAGTCCATGTGTGTCTGTCTTTGTCCTTGAATGTTACCCAAAGAAAGCCTTCCTCTTGGTTGTGTCCACCCTCTGCATCGACTGGTCCTTCAAGGTCTCAGGGCTTCTTACTCTCCGTGGCCTAGTTAGGAATTTTTAGAATTCCCGTTGTCTTAAGCTCTTGTAATAAGCAGACACCTTGTACTATAATAGTTTTCATATCTTACCCTTTCTTTTTTTGAGACAGGATCTCACTTAGTAGTTTAGACTGGCCCTGAGCTCATTATGTAGCTCAGGCAAGCCTCGAACTCACAGGAATCCTCCTGCCTCTGCCTCCCAAGTACTGATATTACAGCTGTGAGCCACCACACCCAGCATTGTGGTATGTGATAGCCAGGGATCGAACTCAGGACCTTGTGCTTGCCAGGCAGACACCGGAACCACTGAGCTAAATCCCTGCACTTCCTTTTTGTTTTTTAAACACAGTATAAAGTATCTGGCACAAAAGAGTTATTCAATAATTGTTTTAAAGATAAACACTACAGTTAGACTCGCGTGTCTCCCTCTGAGCTTCATCAATAAGAATTACTATGGTAGAGCATCCTGGCAGACTGCAGATCAGGTTGATCATCTGCTGACTTCTCCCCAGAAGTTCTCAGATAACCTGGTTCAGTGGTTGAGCACTTGACAGCAGGGGACTTTGGAGGACTGAGAAATGAGCACATGCAGTAGGTTTGAGTTTTTAATTGTCATTTTTTCTGTGTTTAGCCTAGCCCAATTCCCGGCCCTGGTTGCTCAGACTGAACTAATTGGAATTGACATTGTAATATAATTTACAGCAGTTAATCAGAGAACGTTGCCGTCCCTGGTAAAGCAGACTGGCAAGTGGCAGGGGTAGTTCCCTTTGATGCCATACTTAGGACCTTCCCCAGGCTTCTTTTTCCTAATAATTGAAATTATATGTATAGCAATGAGCCTTGAAGCTGTTTTGTGTAGAAATTAATGGGTTGCTTTCAGTGTTTTATTTTCATTGCTTAATTACCTTCCAGAGGACTGCCAGCATGCTTGGTGAAAGTTTAAGTAAAATACCGTGAGAGGTGGTGATTCATAGATGTCTTTGTCCTCTGGGAGCAGAGATGACAGGATTCATGAGAAGGGTACGCGTTCACATTTTAACAGTTTAGGATATCTGCGTGTATTGTACTTGTCTAGCAAAATTGTCATTGAATTGATAGCAAAGAACACATTAAATATTGGTTACTATGGAATTTCTTAATATGGGATAAGACTTTTGGCTGCATGTATTATCTCAGTTGAAACTATAATGAGGCTCTTATATATATGTAAGATATAGTTATTATCTTCATTTTACAATTAAAGATAAAGAACTTAAAAGAATCTTGCCCCAAAGTCATCCAGGCTAAAAAGTGGCAGAGCTGGGGGTTTTGTTTGCTGCCTCCTGGCAACGCTCTGACACGGTTCCCTGCTACTTTATTATTTATATTAATTACAGAGTTTATTTTAAAGTTGATCCCTCACTTAAGATACTGAAATTTGAATACCAAATTTAAGAATAACTCATAGCCTGCCTGAATGCATATTGGTGAAAGGCAGCATCAGCTATTTTTAAGTCATTTTATGCCTTCTTCTGGAACAGAATGTTGTGGTTGTTATAGCGAAGTACTTTTTAATTATCATTGAATCATGTCTGGGTGTAGCATAACACTTACAAATGTGCCAAGACTTTATAGCTTTTAAGCACAGTATTCACTTATGAAAGTGAGAACAAGAAAACCACTCTGAAATGGACCCAACCTCGGGGTTGTGGACGTTGCTTTATCTTAAAAGACCGAAAGAGTCAACAGAGGTCCATGGAGGAAAGGGCAGGTACAGGTGCTTCCTGCCTTCAGTTGGGGCTGTGTCTTGTTAGTCCCATTGTGAGTTAAAGATGTCCTAAGTGGAAAGTGCAATTAATACACCTCATCTCAGCATCGTAGCCTCACCACAGAGTTGGCTGTGACGTATCTGTTGCTTACCTGTGTAGTTCTGTGGCTGATGAAGCTGGACTCGTCACAACAGCTCCACATCCCAAGAGAGTATTGTGCTATATAGCCTGGGAAGAGATAAAAGTTCAAAATCAAAGTACAGTGTTGGTTTCATACCATGGGAAAGTTGAAAACCCTAAGTGTCAACATCCTTAAGGCTGGGACTATGTATAGTTGTCATAGTGCCTCTGCTGTGCCCAGCTCTGCGTGGTCTTTTTAAAAAAGGAGTTCTGGAGTATGGAGATGTCATCTACTTGCCTAAAGTAATTATGAAGTAAAGGTGCCTTGGCCCTGTGGGTCCAACAAGCTCTAGGTGGCTGTGAACCCTGATACTGTGGTTTAGTCAGAGTGGCTGTCTGACCTTGTGCTTAGTTGTTTGCATTTCCTCCTCTGTGAATCACCTAGTGTGTCCTTACCTCTCTCTGCCCCTGTTGGCTGTTTCTTAAATGTGCAAATATCTTCTACCTGGCCAAGTGTCTTTTGACTTTGATGTCTGCTTATATAGAAACTTTTTGTGTGATGTCTTTTTTCTTTAGCTTGTACTTTTGATCTCTCCTTTAAGAAATGTAGTTCACTTTTCACCAAAATTCATTTTAACTATTATTTTGTGTTTCCTCAGTGGTTTCGAGGGAACAAAAATACAGCAAATGTTAAGAAATGAGTTCATTTATATGGAAGGCCACCTGAGCAGTAAATCAAGACAACTCAAAGAGGCCTGGAACCCAGGGCATGAAAGGAAAGGGATCGAAAAACCTCTGTTAATGCACAAGCACCTAATTTCCTGTGATTTTTAAGAAACTTTCTTGAGATAACCAACACTAACCTGTAATTAGCAGTTGAGTATAAGATAAAGTGGAACACAAGCAAGGGACCTCTGAAGTTGGCAATAAGGTCCTTAAGAGTGTTAGTTTGTGTCTTGGAATAGAGGTCTCATTTTAACATTGGCTATTTTATTTTTGTTGGTTTATTTCCTGGTTTACAGAGCAAAGTATAGTTTACTTAACAATAACAACAATAATGTTTGATTGAGCCAAGTGTGCACTATTGTAATCTTAGCACTGAGGGAGACTGACGCATGAAGATCACAAATATAGGTCTTTCCTGGGCACCTTAGTGAGACTGTTTCTCAAAAAAGGGCCAAAGATGCAGCTCAGCAGTAGAGTGCCTTTGGGTTTGATTCCTAGTACCGCACATATACAAAACAAAACAAAGCTGGGTGTGGTAGTGCATATCCGTAATCCCAGCACTCAGGAGGCTGAGGCAGGAGGACTTCTGCCAGTTTGAGGCCAGCCTGGGCTACATAGTGAGTTAAAGGCTGGCCTGAACTACTGTACATAGCAAAACCCTGTCTGAAAAAACAGAACAACCAATATTGAGTGCTCACTCAGTGGCAGATACTGTATCTTAAGAATTCCACATGCAGTCTTAGTCAATCACAGTCAGTCTCATTTTTATGTCATTCTGCAGATAAGAAAGGCTCGTAAAAGGGCTAGGTGAGCTGCCCAATATGATCTGTACACATGTGAAAAGACAGATATATAGTCACCTGTGATACCCAAAGAGGAGATAACAAAATATGAAGTGCTGACATCCTTTTGCATAGAACCTGTACACACCTTCATACACTGGAGGTTGCATCCAGACCACTTACACCTGTCTGTCAGTGTGTGTGCACCAGAGTGTTCAGAAGGAGCTCCCCTCTTCTGATACTTGGTGGGTGCCCACCCCACACCCTAGTTCTCCATCAGCAGCCACCTCCTGGGCTGCTGACAACAGTTAAGTTCTCCATACAACCGGGGTAGAAACTCAACTTTGTTTTTTGTGGGAAAATTTTGAGGTGAATTGTTGGTGTAATGTCGTAACATCAGTATGCATTAAAACCCAGGCATATTACTTGCTTTGAAACCTTGGGGGTTTTTGTTTTTATTTTGACACAAGGTCAAGCTATGTAGTTTGGGCTGGCCTTGAACTCACATGGATCCTCCGGTCTACATCTTCCCAGTGGTGGGATTATGGAGATGCACCACCAAGCCCAGCTTTGGCCTGAAGCCTTGGGCAAGTATCTTTGAAACCCTGTGCTTCTACATTTGTAAAATTAGGCAAATGCAGTGATCTCACAGGCCTGTGATGAAGTAAAAATGCTCATGCACATGAAGAGTTTCAGCTGGTTTCTGGCATGTAAATAGCACTTTATGATGTTCACTGGTTTTACAGATTCAAAGCAGTATGCGCTGTGTCCAGGGTGGTGGCCTTGGTGCCATTTCAGTTCCTCACGGACATCTTTATCCCTGATAAAGGGATTTTATCCCTGATATTCTTGGTATCAGCTCACCAGTAGCGTTAGTGTATTGATGTCACTTTTGCTTCTTCTGGTACCAGCCAAAACACCTTTGTAGTTCCTGGAGAAGTAGGGCTCATTTGAGCTCCAGAATACTGCTGCTGCTGGCCCTGGGTCTGTCCTTTCTCATGTTTTCCCCCCATTTTTTGGAGAGGGAATCTGACTATGTAGTTTAGGCTGGTCTCTAACTCACAGCAATCCTCCTGCCTTAGCCTCCAAGTGCTGGGATTACGGCTGTGCTCCTCTATACCCAGCATCTTGTTACATTTCTTTGCCCTATTACTTGATAGAAGACAACTGGGTCTTCATCTCAGCTTTTCATTCGCTGATGCAATATATTGTTTTGGCTGAAGTGTATGAAAAAGATTCAGCCTCATTTAGATACGTGCTTGGGGAAGGAGGAATGTGTACACCCTGAATGTTTGGCCCAGGGGTCCTCAGACCACATGTCAGAGTCATTCCTTTAAAGTAATCTCCCAGCCTCTGTTCCCACTCAGTCAGTCCCTCTAGGGAGGATCCCGGCATTTCCTGACGGGTGTTCTGAGAAGCTTGTGGCTCTTCTGTTATTTCGAAGTCAAGAATTCTCTTCACTGTGTGCCGATAGTGGTTGTGTAGAGTAATAGTATAAAGAAGCACAAAACATGACAGTGCAAATTCAGGGCAGTGTTTACCCGTAGTAGAGGCCACAGGTAGAGAAGGATGCCATGATGTGGGGTACTCTGGCCATCAAACTTGTAGTGTGTGTTTTGGGCTGAGCAATGGGTGTAGAGCTGTGTTGTGTCCTTTACATGGTAAGGATATGTTTGTTATAAAGGCTTGGACTACAACTAGTTGTAAAGAGAGCTCTGGCTTTTATTACTTGGGGAAATAATGAATGTGTTCTTTTGTTTGTTTGTTTTTGTTTTTGAGACAGGGTCTCACTTTGTAGTTCAGGCTGGCCCTGAGCTCAGCCTCAAACTCACATACAGCAATCCTCCTGCCTCTGCCTCCCAAGTGCTGGAATGATAGGTGTGAGCCACCATGCTGGCACTGTGTTATATGGTGCTGATTGCTGCTGGGCGTGAGTCTTTACACCCAGTATTGTATGTGGTTAACTAAGGATCGAACCCGGGCCCTTGCACTTGCAAGACAGGTGCTGGAACCACTGAGCCAAATCCCTGATCCCTGAATGTGTTCTTTATTCAACCTTCACTGCTTTTTTGGCTTGGATCTCTTGAATCTTTCTAGTTCTTTTTTTTTTTTTTGAGACAGGGTCTTGCTTTGTAGTTCAGGCTGGACCTGAGCTCACTACCTAGCCCAGGCAAGCCTCGAACTCTCAGCAATCCTCCTGCCTCTGCCTCCTGAGTGCTGGGATTACAGGTGTGAGCCACTGTGTCCAGTATTAGGTATGTGGTTACCAAGGATTAAACTCGGACCTTGCACTTGTAAGGCAGACACCAGACCACTAAGCTAAATCCCTGGCCCGTGATAACGTTTTAAAAAGCAGATCTTAGGTAAAATAAGGTTGGAGGGCATTTAGGATTTTTAGCTTTGTATGAATGTGCTTATCTGTCTCGAGGTAAGTCAGTCCAACTATGCACTGTGCAGTGTACTGTGGAATAAGGTGGAAAGTGCTAAGTATAGTATTTTAAAGAAATCCTATTTTGTGGAAGAAACTTAAACCATAGGAAAAGGCTCAGAATGAAGCAACTAATTTTTATTAGAGAAGAACTATGCTACTAAATAGATTTATTTAAATTTAATGAAGTTTGCTTTTTAGAATATTTTACCACTTGTTACACTTATAGAAATATTATTTCCTTAGTAGATGATGCATGAATATAATTTGTAAAGTCTTGAGTAAACTATTTGTAATTACTTCGTGGATTGTTAGAAAATCAACACAATAGGCAGTATGTGTTAGTACCAGGGTGGCTGGTAGTTATTCCAAATTGCTAGCTTCAGAGACATGCATTTAAGGGCACGTGAATGTAACTAAAATGACTTAAAAGATCTGGAAGCCTGAGTAAGTAATGTATTATATTTACGAAGTGATATGACATGGGTGAAATTGCTAATAATGCCAAATATAAGGTAGGCTTCATAATTGTTAGTTTCTTGAGGTTAAAATTATTACGTACTAGTTATACAAGGCATGTTGACCAGCATATGGCAGGCTGAGGCAGGAGAATCACCTTGAGTTTCAGCCAGCCTGGCCTACAGAGTGAGTTCAGGGGTAGCCTGGGACACATTGCAAGACCATGTCTCAGAAAAAATTACTAATTTTTAAATGTTTGTTTGTTTTATTTTATGGTACTGGGGATCAAACTCACAACCTTGCACTTGCAAGGTAGGCACACAAAGCCACTGAGCTAAATCTCTGCCATCACTAAAGGTTTGTTTGTTTGTTTGTTTGTTTAGAGATAGAATCTCTCACTTTGTAGTTTATGCTGGCCCTGAGTTCACTGTGTAGCCCAGGTGAGCCTGGAACTCAAAGTAATCCTGCTGCCTCTGTCCCCTGACTGCTGGGACTATAGGCATGAGCCACCATGCCCAGCATTGTGGTATGTGGTATTGATTGCTGGTGGGTGTGAGTCATCACATCAGGCGTTGTATGTGGTTACTGGGATCGAACCCAGGACCTTGCACTTGAAAGGCAGGTGCCGGAACCACTGAGCTAAATCCCTGGCCCCTAAAGTTTTATTTTTTAAGTATAAGCTTACAAGTGGGTAATGGTGTTCCATCAGAAAATCAATTCTTTTTGTTTTCCTTACTTTAATCTTAGATATCTAAGTAATCAGGATGTTTTGCATTTCCTTCTGCTCAGGATGAGGAAAATAAATCTCAAGATGTCCTTTTATCTCAAAAGGTACAACTTTTTAAAAATAAGTAAGTTGATAAATGTCTTGCCATAACTGGGCACAGTAGCTCATGCTTATAATCCCAGCATTTAGGGAAGCTGAGGCAGGAGGATCTTAAGTTTGAGTCCTGCATTGACAATCTTAAGTTCAAGTCCCTGTCTCAAATGCAAAAAGTACTGGCTGGGGTATAGCTTAGTGATAAGTGCCCTTGAGTTCAAACCTTCTTGTCACAAGGAACAAACAAAAAGCCAATTGGCTCTGCGGTTCATTGCACATAGTAGGAAGGGAAACAAAATATTTCTTCTTTAGCCCTCGCCGCTGAAAGGTTTGTTGGCAAGCCAATATCTGTGTGTGTGCTCCTCAGTGGTCTGTGAGAAGCTGCAGAGGGAGTGTGGGAATTTCTGTGTGTGAGGCCTGTGGTTTTGATTGAACAGTTCTCTCTCTCTGTCTCTCTCTCTCTCTCTCTGTTTCTTCTGTGCTTTGGTTGACTTTTTCTCTGCCATTGGTTCTTTTTTTTTTTTTTTTTTAGGTTTTTTGAGACAGGGTTTCGCTTTGTGGTTCAGGCTGGCCCTGAGCTCAGCCTCAAACTCACATCACAATCCTTCTGCCTCTGCCTCCCGAGTGCTGGGATAACAGGCATGAGCCACCACGCCCGGCACTGTGGTATGTGGTACTGGTTGCTGTTGGGCGTGAGTCTCCATGCCCAGTATAGTATGTGGTTACCGGGGAATCGAACCCAGGCCCTTGCGCTTGCAAGACAGGCGCCGGAACCACTGAGCTAACTCCCCGGCCCTCTGCCATTGGTTCTTACAGCTTTGCTAGAAAACAAGAACAGAGATAATTTTATAAAACAAGAGACTAGTAGGCTTTTCAATCTTCTTAATCTTGAGGTTAGTCTTAGTTTGCTTCCTTTATGTGAGAAACCCAGTCCAGCAGTTGGTAGACACTCTCCTCTCAGACTCCTTCCTCTTGTTTCCAGCTGTCCCCAGCTCATAGCTTCCGCTTTACTTTCCTTATACGGCTCCCACCTTGTGCGGAGGGCCTCTGTGCTGTGACCTAGCAAATTCTTTTCTACCTCTAATCTCGAAGATAGTGTAGTGCACTTGGGTGTGGCTGGAGTGTCCCAGGATGTCCAGCTCACACACTTACTCTGGTCTATAGAACGTTGACCAGAAGCAGCTTTTCTCAGCCTCCTGCCTTACCGATGTGATGGCAGGACTTGGGAGGCAGTGTGGCTTTGTACTCTGGACCTGCCTGTTATTGGCTATGACCTTGAGCAGCATTACCTCAGAAATTAGTTGCCCAACTGTAAACATAGGAGTAATAATTGCACACATCTCCAAGGTGATTGTGAAAATAAGTAAGGTCCATGTAAAATGCCTGGAAGATGCAATAGAATGAAATAGAAACTTTCTCAAAACACCCCTCCCCCCATTTCTGGAATTGAATTTAAGACCTTGGAGTTGCCAGGCAGGCGTGGCACCACTGAGCTACACCCCAGTTAAAATAGGAACTTTTTTACATTTAACTTCAGTAGAATAATTGTCTGTTGAAAGCAAGTATTCCTATCATGTTTGGCGTCTTTGTACCCCATGGCTGAGTGGGTCTGAGGAAAGGCTTTGGAAGAGCCTGCGTGGCAGCTAGGGTAGGGGCACTTACACCTCAGTATTCTGTTGTACGAAGCCTCCTCACCTCCACTGAACATCTGCTGGCAATATCGGCACCCACAGAATGCATCTGTAAGCTCATACTTTCTGTGTTGCTGCACAGTGCCATTTGTTTTGGATTGGAGAAGGCAGGTCGAAGGCATTGTGACAACTTGGTCTCTGTGTTCGTTCATCTCAGGTGTACTCCCATGACAACCTGTGACACGAGTAAGCAAAGTTCAGAGCACCATGAGTAGGCCAGAGTTCCTGTCTTTGCATTGTTCTGGGGCACAACAAAGGAAAATGCTGTGGGGCCAGATGTGATAAATGCTCCGCATCCACTGGGTGTTGTAAAGTAGAGGGCAGTGGAACTAGTGAAGAGGGAAGGCTCAGTGAGGAAGGGGATGTTTTGCCCATGATGCGAGGTGGTGGAGGCTGTGTCCGTTGGGTGAGAGTAGAGGTATTGTCTATGTGAAGGGGCATGTGATTCAAAAATAGCCAACTGTCTAGTTGTAGGTGTGGGTGGTAAGAGACTTGGAATGTGGAAAAACTGGTTTGAGCCCTGTTTGCCATTTCATTGGGCTCTGGTTTCCTCATCTGTAAAATGGTGCAACAGTATATACTTCACAGGGTTACGATGATTAAGTGGGAGGATGTTTTGAAGGACTAGGGAGATGTTTGGCCAACTGTTGTGTTTTCTGTGTTTGTGGTGGTAGGAGGGAGGGCACTGAGAGACAGAGCTAACCAAGCATGGTAGGCTTGGGGTACATTGTTCATTTTTGCTAACAGTACTTAATACTCTTGTCTTTACTCACTTATTCTGCTTTTTCAGTGTGAAAAAAATTCTGCTTTGATTGATTCATCAAGGACAACTTTGTTCCATTGTTTTGATTCTCTGGCTAAAAAAGTGGTGGATCCCATTCCATCTTTTCCTTAGGCATCTACAAACTAATATTTTAAATATTTTCGACAACTTCTTCACCCTAGTGCTAGAATATGAGGGAAAATATGAAGTACATTTATTAGTGCTGCACTTTCCAGCATTTATTAGTGCTTCCCCTGGTTCATGGCAGTGCAGAAGCATTTGTGCGAGTGACTGCTGGTCTGCACACCATCTCCTGAGGTCTTGTGTATGGGACGGAGTAGGTCAGGAGCTGGCTGGGGAGCAGTCGTGGGGCCCACAGCCCAGCCTCATTTCATACATCAGTGGCTGCAACTGCTACCCTGAGCTAAACCTGCTCCTGGGAATCACCAGCCCAAGTGTGTGTACCGGGTGCAGTTGAGGTAAAAGGGGTTTAACTCTGTGTAGCCATTATTACAGCAACACGTGTGGTTTGACCCTCTCTCTGTCGGGAGGAATTTGAGGCTTGGATTTTTGTCACATTCAGATGACCAAAGTCATTTCTATTTCTGCCAACGTAATTATCAGTTATTTCTCCTTGCCTGCCTTTCATTTTCACTACATGCATAATGATTATTCCAGTGAGCCATTTACCTTTGGAAGAATTTAATGGCAGCTGAGATCAGTGCCTAAGACTTTTGCTCATTCTCATCTTTCTTTTATCTTTGGTTTTGTTTAACTCTCTCAGTTTCTCCTTCCTGTACTGTGTATGAATTACAGCAAAGATCTCCTGCCAAGTGATTATCTTTCAAGTTTTGATTTCAGATTAATGCTTCCTTGTGAGCACGCTACCAGAGACTGTCAGAAGCGTGCTCCCATTCATGTGACCTGTAATTCTTAATCGCTTAATTTGGAGCCACAGGGTAGAAATGGACCACAGCTCTGTGAGTTTTCTGAGCTGCTGTCTCAATCTTGTGATCTGTGGTAACACACATGAAATGGCACTTCTGCCGCTGCGTGGATGTGAGCACCTACTTGTGAGAGATGATGGGATGTTATGATAGGTTGTCCTATGCAGTACTTTTTCCAGTGTTATACTCGGCTCTACTTGATTATTCAGATCTATCCACAATGATAATGAAAATGCCTCTTAAGGAGACAATGGAGGGGGTCAAAGGGACTGTGGGAACATTCTTGTGAGCAGGCAGTGTGTGAAAAGAAGGCTTGTTTTGCATGAGCTGATCAGGATGAGAAAGCCAGCAGCTAAAATAATCCATCAGTAGGACACTTTGAGAGAAGATGAGAGTTGTAATATAACCTCCTGGGTCTGCTTTCCCAAGCATACCAGTACGTGTATGAAAACCCCTCTGAAGCTGGATGTACTTCTACTTTGCACAGGTAACCTTGATAAGGTGGAGAGTTGTCTCTTTGCTCCTTGGAGTGTTTATTTTGTAATGATTGACTGGTCTCACATCTTGAGAAGGAGAACAGAGTAAGAAAGAAATAAGAAAACTTTACCTTCATTAGAATGGCAAGTATTGCACCTGTAAGTAATAGTTATTTATTAGGTTCTTCTTTGAGAAATGCAATTTTTAAAAAATACTTTGAAGGAATTTTGTATTCCTTTGCTTTGCTTTGAAGATATGTTCATTAACGCAGTGGGTGAGAGAAAACAGAAAAGCCTTTCATGGTGTGGCTGCGCGGGGTTATTTCTAAATTCCTCCCCCACTTGATACTTGAGCACACAGTAACAGATCCTGGGCACGTAAATGTTTATGTCTTCCCTCTATGTGTCTTCATAATATTATGCATAAAAGAATGTTTTGGGTAGATGGAAATATGGACCAGATAAAATCTTACATCCTTTACTCTTCATTGTTTTCACTTTTTCTAGTTTCCATGCTCTTTGGACCTCTTTTTCTGGGTACGTTCTTTAACAGATTCAACTTCTTTCTGTCTTCCCATCTTCAGACCTTTTCTGCATTCATCCAAATCCTATTTCACCTCATGATGAATCAGATCATTTCCACTTTTGCCCTGCCCAATGTTAACCTCCATTTTCTAACCTGTAACTTTCATACTGTTTTTATCATGAAACATTTTGAAGTCATCTTCTGTTTTATCTCAATGATTTTTCTCCCTAGTAAGACTTAAGTTCCTCAATCTTTTTGTTTCCTAGATTTTCTTTTTTTTTTTTTTTTTTTGCTAAGGATTGGACTCAGCTGCAACCCTACCCATTTCTTTAATTTTTTTTTTTTTAAATTTTGAGGAAGAGTCTTGCTAAATCACTTAATTGCCCAGGCCTGGCTCCAATTTCCTCAGCTCCCAGAGTGGTAGGCTAATAGACCTGTATCACTATGTCCAGCTTTCTAGAATTTTCATTACATATTCAGTAGCCATTTGAAAATTTTGTCAGTGTTGCAAGACTTCTTCAAAGGAGTAAGAAGCTGCAGTTAGTAGTTTTCTGCCTTTACTGAATTCAGTGTAAAAAAGGTAGGAAATATTTTGGTAATCTGAGAAAGTTTATTATGCTTTTTACTAATTTCTGTCTTTCCTCTGGAAACTTAGTTATGTTGGGTTAATATTGATTATTATATCCTACCCCAAGGTTCCCCAAGAGAAGTCAGAAAATTTTGGTTACATACATACTGTTAGGCATGCACTTAGGATGAGCCCACTCCTAGCTGCCTGGTGCACATGCTGAGCATATCCCAGAGCTTGTGACTGTTATAGGAGAGTCACTCCTGTGAGCAATCCCAGTGGTGGTGTGGATGCCTTTTAGTATTGAAGGTTATCCTCAATGGCCAGGCCCCAGTGACTGGTCCTCTTACAAGGACTAGGCCTCATTCTTAGGAAGGAGATTACAAATGTGAGAGGGACATGGCAGTTTCCTGTTGTTGGCTTTATAGATGGAAGTGGCTGTGAGGGTGGACCCATTGATGAGCTTCTGGAGCTTGGACAGGCAGCAAGGAAAAGGAGGCCTTTGCTACAGCTGCAGGGAACTGGATGTGCCTGAGCTCAAATGAGTGTGCATGTGGATTCTCCACCGACCTTCTTGTGAATGCAGCCTGGCGGGCCTTGGTCTCAGCCTTGTATTTTCCTGAGCAGAGGGCCCAGACCTGCCCGACTCAGACTTGTGACCTGTGAAATGAGAGCTGATTGTGCATGTTGTTTATGAGAATGTGCTGTGTAGCAATAGGAAACCAGTATTCCAGATTAATGTGAACAACTTCTGTTTTGTCCATGGCTGAAGTAAAGACACAGTGGAACTCTTAGAAAGGTCCAAAAACTTCAACCATAATTGTTTAGTGATGTTTGGAGAATGAGGTCAGAGTTTAATTGTTTGTTTTTTCCTAAGAGCAAATTTACCATGGCTTTGGTAATTTTGGGAACACTCCCTCAATTTCCAGGAGCTGGAAGTACATTGCTGCACTCAGAGGTGTTCCTCATCAGCTTGACTCCCCCACGCCCCCTGACCCTGCCCCAGGTATGTGCCTTGAGAGGATAAAGTGGCAGGTTGTGGTCCAGGAACACAGCCCTTGTGCTTTCTGTTCAGGGTTGCTTTAGAGTTGACTTGGATTGTCTGTTTTTCTTCTCAAAGACTACCATTACATGAGCATTATAGTAACTGTAAATTTCCTACCTTTTCAGAAGGAGACAGTAGTAAATGGTAGGGACTAATTTAAATCTATTTAAATTAAATGGTAAGGGACTAATTTAAATCTATTGATGACATATATAGCACAGGGAAGGAAGTACTCCATCCAAATATCCTTATTTGCTGATGAATGCAGTTAATGAATAGAAATACATGAACTAAGCTTCAGTATTTCTCAAAGAGGAAGTGCTAAGGAGTGGGTATGTGAATATGATGAGTACAGTGCTACATGAAGGATGGGGGAAATTTCTAGCTGATTTGGGCTTAGTATCATTCTTTAATCTTTAAGTCAGGCCTGTATTGCAAAAATTTTTCTGAAAGATAGAGCTGTAGTAAGGCAGGGCGAGAGGGACGAAAATGACCTAGATGAAGAACTGAGACAGTTGGGTGCTTTTCTGCTCTGCAAGAGAGCTGACATATCTTAAATGAGTTGGGTTATTCGGGATCCCACTTTTGAAATGATTTGGGACCCCAGGTTTTGCTTATTAGCTTGCCTCATTGGCTGCCCGGAAGGGGCTTCTCAGCCTGATGGGTGGGGGTTGTGAACAGCTGCAACATCTGTCTCTCATCTAATTGTGCCTAAATGCTTCTTGCCTATTTGTCATGTCGCCTTCCTCCCACCCTGTCTTATTCTGTGTACTGTAAAATTTGTAAGCATCCCTGGAATGTACATGTGGCCTGTGTCATTCCTGGCCATGAGCTTTCTGCTGGTCAGCACTTTGAAGCTTTGCAGGGCTCGTCTGGACATTAGTCACTTGGGCTGCAACACAAAGACTGTGTTCTTTGGGAACTTAAGAAAATGTCTTTTTTGTTATTGTTAATTCTTGGAATCCAGCTGGATTGAACCTCTTGAGTTTACACAGACTTTTCCAAACACATTCTGTCTGTAAAGAGAAAGTGCTCCCACTCTGGGATTTTTGGATTGTCACACTTAGTGTCTATTTGCCCAGGGGCTGTTTTCTTTTCTTTCTTTCTTTCTTTTTTTTTTTTTTTTTAGGTTTTTTGAGACAGGGTCTCACTTTGTGGTTCAGGCTGGCCCCAAGCTCAGCCTCCAACTCACATCACAGCAATCCTCCTGCCTCTGATTCCCGAGTGCTGGGATCACAGGCATGAGCCACCACGCCCGGCACTGTGGTATGTGGTACTGGTTGCTGCTGGGGTGAGTCTCCACACCCAGTGTTGTATGTGGTTACCGGGGAATCGAACTCGGGCCCTTGCGCTTGCAAGACAGGCGCCGGAACCACTGAGCTAACTCCCTGGCCCCAGGGGCTGTTTTCTTAATGACACCCCCTAACCCATTATAAGCACCTGCTGAGACTGTTCACTTTAGATACCTATTTGGGGGGCCTGCTTTTTGATAATACATTTCCGCATTGGTGTGTGAGAAATCTAACTTCTGATGGAATGAAGATGCAGCTGTATTCACAGACAAACCAGCTAGGTCTCTGAAGTGATGTGGTTACTTAACTTGTCTGAAGGTAAGATGTGGAGAAGGCAGAAAGAAGATGGAGACACTGGCGAAAGGAAAACTAAGGCAGCCATGGTGATTTCAGCCTTTAGGCTTCACACACAACTGATTTGAATTATCTACGCATGTACTGGGAAGAAGGGTCAGCCGCAGCCTGTGTGCTGGGTTCACCTGAACCTCTATCTCTGTCCACCTGGCCCTCTGCATAAGCAAAATCAGCCGAATGAGGTTGGAGAAAAAACCCATTTAGTGGGGTAGAGTTAGGAACAGGGAATCCCCAAGCCATTGGATTTCAGGATGTAGAAATAGAAACCACCTGGTAAGGGGGTGCAGTTCAGTCAGGAACACGACTGAGTAGGAAAAGTTTGGGCTAAAACATGTGCAATAGGTGGGCAGTAAATGTTAGAGGATTTTATATCCAGGCCTAGAGGAGAAAATCTAACCTGAGAACTCAAAACTTCAGGAAATCGGGCCGGGGAGTTAGCTCAGTGGTTCCGGCGCCTGTCTTGCAAGCGCAAGGGCCCGGGTTCGATTCCCCGGTAACCACATAACAATACCGGGTGTGGAGATTCAACCCAGCAGCAACCAGCAGCACATACCACAGTGCCGGACGTGGTGGCTCACGCCTGTAATCCCAGCACTCGGGAGGCAGAGGCAGGAGGATTGTGATGTGAGTTTGAGGCTGAGCTCGGGGCCAGCCTGAACCACAAAAGCGAGACCCTGTCTCAAATAAAAAAAAAAAAAAAAACTTCAGGAAATCTTCACTGTCAGAGTATAGAGGAGGGCTAGAGATGATTTTTAAAAATTGATTTTATTGATACAGTTTATATATACCTTATTTCACATTCAGCAGTGAGAGTTTGTACCAGTACATGACTCATCTATTCCACAGTGGACCGTTTTCTTTTGTGAGAAGGTAGAGAACTATCCCTGTACAGGTTTTGTCAGGTGCTTGCTAAGAGGTGTTTTTCTAGGGACGTCTCTGATAACTTAAAAGTAGATGTTGCCATTGGCATGAGAGAATGGAAGAAGGGACAGATGGTGGGCAGTGTGAGTTCCCCAGAGGATTTGTTCGTTGGGAGATACCTGGGCTGTAGATAACAAGGAGGGCGCCCAGGGGCTGGAGTAGGCTGAGGTCTTGATTAGTGAGCTCTTAGCCTGTGGTTTGACACCAGTGACATGGGCCCGGTTGAGATCACCAAGAAAATTGTGTAAAACAGAGAATAGAGAATTATATTAATTAGTTCTTGGAATCAGCTTGTGATAGTTACTTTAAAGTTGACAGAACTGAGGCTAAGTTATGTGACTCACTTAGGTCGCACAGCTAATGATGGCAGAGATGCTCTTCATGTGGACTTCACCCGTCAAGCGAATCAAATTCGGTTAAGTTTAATGTCAAACTGATGGGGAAATTTGATTTGGTTCTTATCCAATTTGGCTTGTGACCAAAATCCTGGAAAGAATTAAGTTGGTAACCCAAGGCACCATTTATTATTCTGCTTTTCTGCTGACTTTTCATTATTTCCACAGTCACGTAGATCTGTGTTTAAAAAATTAAGTACTGATTTCTTATCCTATCACCCTCCTATTAGCTGCAATAAAAATTGACTTACCTCCTTAAAGATGTATATTATTTATTATTGTCAGTAGCATTTCCTACTTTAAAATATATTTTATACTATTGTAAAAGTAGAAGAGATTTTTGGGGGGGCTAACCATTCAAATTAATGGAAATACAAGTAGAAAATAAAATTTCCCTATAATCCTGCATTCTTTTTGCAAGGATTTAGAACAACAAGATTTGTTCCTTCATTGGAAGTCTTTCTGAGAGTTACTTAAGAATAGCAGTTGGAATTGGGTACTCAGTGTTAATCAAATGCTGGTTTGGTTGTTTGGTGGTGTTTTTGGGGCCTGTGAGGGTCTGGCATCGAGAGTTCATCTACCCTGGCTCTAAGACCTGGGAGCTGACCCCTGGACTCTCCTTTTTCTCTGTCCCAGCTTCTAGCTGGCCTACACAGAGTTATTTTCTCCTCATATTAACATAGAGTTTTCTTCCTGTCCATTTTCTCTTATTCTCTGGCTCTCCCTGTTCGGCTGTTTGTGTGAGATAATTTCCTTCAGGGTTTTCTTGGCTCTGGCCTTGGGATTTCATGGTATATAGATGACAAGAAGAGTAGCAAATGTTGTCTAAATCATCTTTAAAGAATGTGACCCTCATTGGTAATGAGATGCTTGAGACATTTTATATTATGAAAGTTATCCCAGCAGTGCCTAGCTTTGGAAATATCCCCCATGCAGGCTTCATAGCTGTGGTTTGGGTCGATACTTTACATTCCAGTGTTTTCCCTCTTGGATGGAAACAAAGGGCGTTTCCCATTTTCCCACCAGTCTTTGTTTCTTAAAAAAAAAAAAAATGAATCTGATTCAGTGCTGTCTGGATTGTACCGTGATAAGAGTGCACATTTACAGAAATGATCACTCGGGGCCCTTACGTAAAAAGGCTGAGAAGTAAGTTTTACCCAAGGGCCCTAAGTGATCATTTCTCCCTACCCTGGGGAGTGGATGGTGGTTGGTGATGGATTTCAGATGAGAACCAGTGTGTTTTCTTCACCTCTCTTTGTCTGGGGGCCATGTAACCACTGAAACAGAGCTCAGTAAAGATGCTGACCGAGGTGAGGGAGAGATGTGCACGTCTTCTTGCGGGCATCCTTTTTATGAGGAAGAGATAGCCTAGAGATTGTGTTCTACGCTTGCTTCTCTTTCCTCTGTTGCCCTATGTTTCCCTCTTAGCTCTGTTAAATTGGATGGGTGTCTGTTCGCTAAGGATGTGAGTCAGTTATTTCTACATCCTCGAGCAAGACAGAGAAGCTACTCAGAAAAATGGTTTGTTTTCATCTCATTATAGAAAAACTACCCATCAATTGTATAGAGAACTAAATTAATGTCCACCCGTGCTGGACTGGCACATGTCAATATCCTGTTAGCTGACAAAATCACTGGGAGACCTAGAAATCCGTGGCTTACAAGGTAGCATAGTGTTATGTCTTGTATCGAGCTGTCCCCTCAAAGCCTCATGCTTTCTCAAGGGTGGCTGGATCTAGGTCCTGTGATTGACTCTCATGGCAGGGCAAGGCCTGAGGGCACTAACGTTAAGGGCATCAGTACTGTCCACCCTGGATAGTCTGCATGAGATGAAAGGATGCTGTTACGATCTCTTGTTACTTTTGTGTCTTCCACCACCATGAACTGTTTGTCCTCTGCCACATTGCCTTGGAGCCAACCAATTTATGGACTAAACCTCTGTGAACTGTAACCTGAATAAACTGCTCCTTCTTTAACTTTAGGTGTCTTGTATTTTGTCTCAACAAGGAGAGAAGAGTAACTTACGGAGCATTCTGTCCTTTGAATAGCGGGGTGTTTTTGGTGGTATTGGGAATCAAACCCAGAGCACTGTATCACTGAGCTTTATTACTGGCATGCACCCCTGCATTGGCCATCTGTGATTATCTGATGATCTGGGTGCCATCAACTGTACGATGCAAGGATGCTTTCTGATACCACTATTCTGTCCTTAGCCTTTACTACAGTATGTAGCACATAGTAAAACTTACACTTGTGACTATTTGAGTAATATCTGCTTACCCCGCTAAACTCTTGTGCTGTATGTGTTAGGAATGCTTTGTTTTTTGATCAGTGACTTTAGCATTTAGCTTAGTATCTAGCACATATTGGTCAATACTTGTTGAATGAAAGTATGAATAAAGATACCCTTTTCCTCTTGATTACAGATGACTGATTTACCCAGAAGAGTTATTTCTTTGTTTAGTTTTTGTTTTGAGACAGGGTCTCACTTTGTAGTTCAGGCTGTTCCTGAATTCAGCCTCAAATTTAGCAATCCTCCTGCCACTGCCTCCCTGAGTGCTGGGATTATAGGCACGAGTGACCATGCCCAGCATTGTTGTACGTGGTTATTGGGATCAACCGAACCAGGCCCTTGAGCTTACAAGGCAGGCGCTGGAACCATTGAGCTAAATCCCCGGCCCATTTCTTTGTTTTTGTTTTGTTTTGTTTTGTTAATTGAGGCAAAAACCTACTTTTCAAAAATCACAAAAATCAGATACACCTGAAGGAAAAACTGCTTTTAAGCAGATGCTTGTTAAAAAAAAAAAAATGGGGGGCCGGGGAGTTAGCTCAGTGGTTCCGGCGCCTGTCTCGCAAGCTCAAGGACCCGGGTTCGATTCCCCGGTAACCACATAACATTACTGGGTGTGGAGACCCACACCCAGCAGCAACCAGTACCACATACCACAGTGCCGGGCGTGGTGGCTCACGCCTGTAATCCCAACACTCGGGAGGCAGAGGCAGGAGGATTGTGATGTGAGTTTGAGGCTGAGCTCAGGGCCAGCCTGAACCACAAAAGCGAGACCCTGTCTCCAAAAACCTAAAAAAAAAAAAAAAAATGGGTATATAACTTTTCAACCAATTAGAGGTAATTGTAGGAAAAAAGCAGAGTGAAATATTTAGGTAGAAAACATGAAGGTATGTACACAGATTTTCGTTAGGTTTGGAGTTTCCCAGAATATGTGATAGAAACTCCCTTCATGGGCCATTTAAAAATTGAATAATCTTAATAAAGGAGGAGAAAATTTGCTACCAGAAATTTTTTACCCTGTGGTGACCTTCCCTAAGCAAAATGACAGATTTGAATTTATGCATCTCTGATTTCCAGACTCAGGAAATCTTACAGTTAACATTGGAACCAGAACTTGCATAGAGGTCATTTGTTTTAAATCTCCTCACTTTACAGATGAGAAAATGAGACTCAGGATTCAGTGTCTGGGTCAGTATGACACAGACCACTTTAGGGGCAGAGAACCCAGAGATTCATGGATCCTTAAAAGCATGATTTGTATTTTCTTATAAGGTAGTGGGGGACATAAAAGCCTCTTCACTTGGGGCAATAGGTGCCTTTGTTCTCAAAGCTTGACTTTGATTTTATAAAGCTCTGGCACAAATCCTTTTCCGCAGGTGAGTAGTTTAGGGAGTGTCTAAAAGATTGGCAAAACAAAATTTATTGCCCCTAGATCTCATCATCCTTGTGAGAGGATGCAAGGGTAGAAGACACTCAGCCGTTCCCAGACTCTCCTTTGCCCTAAGTCTCGCATGACTTTGGATTCCAGTGGTGCATCACATGACAGACCGCTCCAAGCAGACAGGTGTCTGGTTGGAACCAAATTGGCCTGCAAGCCATGAGGATTCCTCCAGTTACAGAGCCTGAGCTGGGATGTGCTCCCAGCCCAGGAGCTATCACTGGATGCTTCACTGTTCTCTCTTTCCCTTGTTGAGGAACTGGCTTTATCTTTGTCCCTTCCTTAATGCAAAGTCATTTACCCTTTTCTCTTTCCAGTTAAAGCTTTTTCTTGTAAACTTGGATTGTTGTGTTAGTTTACTTCCCATTATTAGTAAAGCAAGGACTCATGCTAGCCTATGATAAATACAATTTATTATCCATAAACTGAATCCTTGAAAAAAATGTCATCATCACTTTTTATTAGCAAAAATCTCAGGTTATCTTAGCTGAAGGCACAAAAGAAGTGATCTTGTAAATTAAAATTTAAAAATATAATTTATATTTAAAAGGGAAAACTTTTTAAACTTAAGTTGTAATTTCTGATTTAAAAGTCAAAATTATCTTGCTTTCAAATCAAAACATAATTTAAATTTGTTTTCAAGTACTAAAACAGCTTGACATGTGCCCTGCTTCCGCCCCACTGATAAGGATCAGGTGCTACAGGCTACCTGCCCTCACCAAATACTGAAGCACTTCAGTGGTAAAAGGACTGTCAGACTGTTGCTTGAGTGTGGAGCACAGGGTCCATGTGGCACATCTAGTTTGTTAATTGCAAAAGTCTGGGCTGGATTAAAATAGAAGCAGAAGAGAAGACAGGAATCCAGAATGGTTTTCAGCCAGGGAGTGTGTTGATGCTGCCGAACTGCTGATTCTGCAGAAAGAAGTTTTATTCCATCATTTTCCCTTCAGCTTCCTGTTTGAAGGGGGATTTTCTTCATGTCAGAAACCAGTATTCTCTCTTCTTTTGTTGTTCACCCTGCTGTTGCCTTTGTGATTTTAATTTCTGGTTTAATCCAAGAGCTTTGGTCAGCAGCTTCCCCTGGAATGCCTAGCAGTAATAATAGAAGTCCTGTTTCATTCCAGATTTAAAAATTATCTTTTCCTTCCGCCTCACTTAGACAAAACCCACATTTTCTGAGGACCTATTAAATGCAACCCTGCCAAGTACTTCATTTTTACTGGTGGCAGAAGGGGTAAGCAGAGCTGAGGTTTAAACCTGTGACTGTCAAGAGTCCAAGCTTTTGGTCTGCCCCTCTGGCTAAGCAAGATTTGGAACTGTGGAACATATTTTACAGCAGCACTCAGAATGTAGGTGGCACACATTCTTATATAATTTGTTTTATAATTATCTGAATAATGAAGTCAGCTGGGCATTTAGGGAAAAAAAAATTGGCAGTTATGAACTTGAGAGTGTATGTTTTCATGGTAAAGTGACCCTTAGGCACAGATAGCATTTATCTTGAAAGCTACCAATTGTGTATTTCTAATCTTGTAGATTTGGGGTATTCCAGTACCCCTTCATTTCTACCCCCTGTGTTCTCCCTACAGCTAAAGTGATGGTATTTATCACTTCTTTAGTCATGTTAAATTTAGTATATCTGGTCTCTACTGCCACACTAAAATTCTAAGGGCTAGCAGCAGTGTTTATCAGTGAATAACAGAAAGAAGATATCTTAGCTCCTATAGTGCTTTGGTGGTAGTATTTTTGAATGAACAAATAAATATTTTCAAGAGGAAAGGTTCTAAAAAGAAAAAACTGAAATATTTCAATTAAATATTGGCTATTTTATATCACTGAATTTAATCATAACCCTTTTCAGGATGGAGTAGGTTATAGAAATCTTCTAACAAATCCTTTCCAGCTAAATTAGCAAACGGAATCCTAGATCAGTTAAGGTCTTACCGTTACTTAGTGGCATCATGGGACACATTTGCTTTGAAAATTATTAAAACCACTATGGGTTTCATACACTTAACTGCAAGAAGTCCAGTCTCAGCATCACCAGCACCAGTGAAAATGTACTTGGAGCCACTTTGCCAGTTCTAATTCTCAATTTCCAACCTTTATGATTGCCAAAAAATTATGGCTCTAGAGAGTGGGGTTTTTTTGTTTTGTTTTGTTTTTGTTTTTGTATTTGAACATACTGGATTTTATTGCAGTTTGTAGGTACCTGGCAAAACTCTAGGTCACTCTAAGAAAGCAGTAAGTACAGGACTCTGGTCTCCTGCATTCAGATTTCAGCTCCTCCACTTGCTAACCTTGAGACCTTGGCAAGTTACTAAACTTCTGTGTCATCATTTTCTCATTTATCAAGAGAAATGAATTAGTCTATTCATGTTTAAGGGTTTTTTTTAGAACCTTGGAAATGGTCAATAAATAAATGTTAGCTGTTTTGATGATGATGGAATACCAGATACCTTGAACCACTTTTATTTAATCAGGATTGTACTTTTATTGGTAAGGGGAATGTTTGCTGAAATTCTTCCTGAGGTTTCGTAATAAAGATGGTTTTGAAGGTAACATTTTAGTGGGATTTGGAAGGTTTGGCTATATAAATACTGGCTATGAGTCCCTTCCAGATATGAAGAAATGGCAGGTCACTAGAGTTTTCTGGTGGGAAGACACTCACGTTTTTCCTGGTGTAACTGCAGTATCATACTCCCTGGGGAGCAAGGGCACCTGGTCCAGTGGATATTTAGATTCAGCCCATTGAAGGCCTAAGATAGGCCAAGGAGCTTAGGCTAGGAGCCTATGAATACCAAAGTCCTTTTGGCAACAAGACAGAGGAAGGGTTAGGGAGGGGTGGAATTAAGGTGCGGAGGCCAGCTGGGAAGCTATTGAATTATTAGGCCTGAAGAAGAAGGGGGTGAGAGTTTCTAGATTTTGGGATTGATGGGGGAGGTACAGTCTCATGCATAGGTAAGTACCGAGAGCAGATAGAAGAGGCTCTGGAGGGGGTGGGTTGGGGATGGGAGGCTGTGATTCAGTTTTGTGGACGTCACCATCCGTACAGTGAAGAAAACCCAAGAGGAGTCTCCTTTCCCCGTAGAAAACTAAGATACATAGTTCAGTATCTGAGGTAAAATTTGAGAAATCATTTCCATGTGTAACTGTGTTGATTACATGAGAATATATGCAGTTACTTGAAACTGGGCCTGTAGATTCAAGAGACCACCCCCCATTCCACAGTGGCATTTAAGGCAGAAGCCGTGAAATGCTGGGTGTAGGAATTCTGTTCTCCTGTGTGAGTCACAGGTGGCTCAGGACCCTCCCCCCACCCTCCGCTTCCTGCTTCGCTCACGCCACAGAGGAGGAAGTCCAGCCTTCTTCTGCCCTCGGCGCACTGAAGGGCAGCCACTTCCCTTTAATCCTGGGCAGAGAACTCGTTTCAGACTTGGAAGATGAAGAATTCCATTATAAAATCTACGTATTTGATTTCATAAATTTAGAAGACAGAGACACTAAAGACTCAACTTTTAATTTCAGAAACTCCTAAGTCCCAAATGTTTTATAACCCTTCATTTTTGTATGTGGTTTTCAATGGGTATAAATATACTCTGTGGGTGTGTGGGTGGCTTCTCATGTTTTGGGAAACGGTGAGAATATGAGATGCTGAGCTTTGGCTTCTGGGATGAGAGCTATAATTACAAACTCGGATTCTCTCCTAGGGTTGGCTCGTGGGGGATATCTGGCATCTAGAAATCCAGGAAGCCAGAATCCACAGCAGTGACTGCTCCCCTCAGGAATGGAAAGCATCGCTGTGATGGAGAGGAGGGGGTAGCGTGGGGTGCGGGCTTTCCCTGCCTGGTCTCTTCTGTGCCCGTCAGAGGCTGTTGTGCCTGCGATGACTTCCCAGCCTGATGCTCGCAGCTGTGATGGAAACAGTTCTAAATATAATCTGGGACTCGTTGCAGATCCTCCCAAGTCTTCACGGATGTGGTAAACACCCTAAAAATACCTGCTGCCTGAACCTTTGCGGTGTCTGAGGAGGACAGGGCAGGTACGAGCATTGGGCTGGACAGAAAGCCCAGGCAGCGCCGGGAGTCTGCGGGGCCGTGAGCATGCTGCCCGTGCAGGGATTAGTGCTCACTCTTGAGTCGCTCATCACTGCCGGCGGGTTTCAGGGAACTATTCCTAGATCAGACATCTGTTCTCTGTCCCTTTGAACTCAAATCTGCAGCTGCCGTTAGGATACTCAGGCAGTTTGATGGGTTTTAGTTGGGTTTCGAAAATTCAGAATTTTAACGGCTGGTATGGACTCTTAAAAAAAGCCACTGAAGTCACTCCATTGATGCAGCCACATTTCTGTACCTATGTAGAAACCAGAGAAATTTGGAAATAGAACCTCAGTCCTTGAGTATTAAAAGAAATCGTACAAAAACAGAAGGATAGTGAAAACTAGTCTTTAAAAATTATTGGTTAAGGGCCGGGGATATAGCTCAGTGGTTCCGGCGCCTGCCTTGCAAGTGCCAGGACCCGGCTTTGATCCCAAGTTACCACATAACAATACTGAGCGTGGAGACTCACCCCAGCAGCAATTAGTACCACATACCCCAGTGCCAGGCGTGGTGGCTCACGCCTGTAATCCCAGCATTTGGGAGGCAGAGGCAGGAGGATTGCTGTGCTGTGAGTTTGAGGCTGAGCTCAGGACCAGCTTGAACTACAAAGTGAGACCCTGTCTCAAAAAAAAAAAATTATTGGTTGAATGATTCCATGCAAAGTGTTTTCTTTTTATGTAAAAATTGGTATAGTAAGGCTCACTCAAGCTTAGCTATTTTGAATATGAAGTTCACTGGTGATATGGCCAGATCATTAAGTATCTTATCTTCAGGGAGAATGCTTTTGATACCTCCTTTGTGGAACTGTGAACCATAAGCAGGGTGTTGTGTTCTGAGGACCCTCGGGAAGCCCTCTTTCTCAGGAAAGAAGGCATTCATAGATGACCTTTAATATCCATGCATTCCAAGGGCGGAAACAGTCAGCACTACCATAACCAAACAGCGGAGTCACCTGACATTGTGCACATCTGCCATTCACCTCCCCCGTCTCTGTGAGCGTGTTCTGAGAGGTCCTGTGGGTGTACAGCCTGTGGGAGGAGACAGAAGAAGCCTCTCAGAGCCTGTTCAGGGAACAGGAGACAGAGCCAGAGTGCTGCTGAAAAGGTTTAATATGTCCCATTACGGTTGTTACAGCATTGCCTCCATTGGAACCATGTATATTCTCCGCTTTGAACTTCTCAAACAAAGCTCCTTTTGCATTTGGAAGAGTATTTAACTATGAGTTAAAAATAAATTGAAAGTTTTGAATGAATGATGGAAACCATCAAAGTGTTTACAGCTTTTGTTTACGTCACTTACTGCATAGCCGAAATAGTCACTTTTAGAAGTTCTTATTTTCTGGGACCAGTACCCTTAAGATAGGAAGCAGAGCCCCTGGGAGTGGTCTGCTCTGGAAGACAGACTAGTTTTGTAGAGAGAATGTAGCTTTGGAGTGGCCAGCAGCCTCCGTTGAGAGAAGGCTGAGAAGCGTTCAGGCACCAAAGGATCTTTTCTCACATGGCAGAGGACAAGAAGGAGAAAGGAGTACTGTTCATGGCCTCTAAGACAATTCTCTTCTGCAATTCCAGAATGAAGAGCTTCGAAACTTGTCCCTCTCTGGCCATGTTGGATTTGACAGTCTGCCTGACCAGCTGGTCAACAAGTCTACTTCTCAAGGATTCTGTTTCAACATCCTGTGTGTGGGTAAGTGATTCATCACCCACTGCCCCTGAGGCCTCTGACCCTGAGGTGCTGCAGTTACGTGACACAGGGGCAAGCTTCCAGGAAAACGACTCTTTAACTCCTTCGTTTCTTCAGTCAAGCAAGGCAGTATTACTTGCTGTTCTTAGGTCACACTGTTGTAAACACTGAGAGATGTATCTGGGTACATGTACATTTTGTGATGTTCAGATTATTTTTATTTCTTTTGCATGGTCTAGCAATTGGGCAGTTTAATATTGCTATTAAAAATTTTAATTTTTGGTAGAGAGAGAGGCATGTGCCTTAAGTAGGCACAGGAAGTTGAAGAAGAAACTGAGATGCCTGTAGTAAAAACATTTAAAAGCCTTTTGAGAATCTGTATCTAGGGTTTTTGACTACCATACCATAGTAACTTCTACTGGAGTCTTTTCAAAAATATATTACCTATGGTAAGTAAAATCCAACACTGCTCTAACCACCTACTTGCCTCCCTATTATACTAGGGATCAAAACCAGGAATACTGTACCACAGCTACATCTCTACCCCTTTTCATTTTTGAGTAAAGGTCTCTGAGTCGCCCAGGCAGGCCTCAAACTTGTCTCCGCCTACCTCAGCCTCCTGAGTAGCAACAATTATAGATGTGTGACACTGTGCCCAGCTCTCTTAACTACTTAATAAACTTGCAGTATTTAAAACTTAGTTGTTCTTAGAACAGAAGTCAATCTAAAATTCTATTTTGTGCTAAAATAAATGTTCTTCCTCAGTTATAAAATTAACCTTCTGTCCTTAAATGGGGATCTAAAGTTCATTCCTGGTAGACATATGGAAAAGTCAAAAGAGGTCTGACTTACATCCCTGTATCTTGTATTTCTCTGCCTTTTGTTTGATACTTCAGCTTAAGCCTCTGGCCTTAGGATTTTTCTCTCTCTCTAGCTACATCCTTTGTAAAGTAAGAAGAAGGTTTGAAAGAAGTAGGAAAAGAAGAAAATCGAAATATAATCATCTGTTAGTTTGGAGAAGAAAAGTCCACATCCTTTGTAAAATAAGAAGAAGGTTTAAAAGAAGTAGAAAAAGAAGAAAATCAAAATATAATCATCTGTTAGTTTGGAGAAGAAAAGTCCCTGGAGCAGACAATAGCTATCCCTTTACCCTGCCACACTTGACCCTACCAGACAAAACAGCCATGTAGTCCTTTGTGTGACCTTTAACACGGACCAGAGCAGTTTTGTATGTGAATAAATAGACCATCCTCTCCCTAACCTTGGAAGAATGTTTGCCAGGGGTAGTAGTGCACACCTGTAATTCCATCCTCAGGAGGCTGAGGCAGGAGGATCACTGTGAGTTCAGGGCAAGCTTAGGCTACATAGTGAACCCAGGCCAAGTTGTACTATATAGCAAGACTTTGTTTCAGAAAAATAAATAAATACAAAGTGAGCAACCAAACAAACTTAAGAATGTATTAGACTTACGATGCAAGCAAAATTAATTGAAGTTAGAAAGATTGTATGCTCAATGTGAGAAGCACTGTAGATTACTGGTTAATAATGGCATTTGGGGGAAGCAGATGTTTTCTTTTTTAAAACAGAAAAACTTTTTAAGCTTTTTTGATCTTTGTCTTTGGTGGTGTTCGAGGACTGAACCCAGGGTCTTTGTGTTAAGTAAGCACTCTACCACTGAGCTTGTCCCCAGCTCTTTTTAAAGCTTTTATTTGAGATAGTCGCACTGAATTGCCTTTACTGGCCTCGAGCTTCCAATTCTCCTGTCTCAGCCTCTTGCCTGGTTGAGGTCACCGGTGTGCACCACTATCAAAGGCTTCTTGAGGACTTTATTGCACGTGGGCTGAGCCCCGGTTGTTGTGAACGCCTGTCACGTTGAAGGGCTTTGCCTGGCACGTTGGACAGGCGTACTGTCTGGCATTGTGTCTTGAGCCTTGGGTAAGAAGAAAAGGCTTGGAGAGAAGTGGCCAGCTTGCACTTTCTCTTCCCCCTGCGGGAAGGCCTCTTACAATTCAGCTGTCTTTCTACATGCTCACTGCAGAGTGGGGCAGCTCTGCACTAGCATAGCAATTTGTTGGCAATTTGTTGAGTTTCTGTTGAAAGTATGCTAATTGTAATCTAGGCCAATTGCTGGTCTGGCTTCTCTTGCTGGTCTCTTCAGCCCAGTCTTCACGATGCGCTTCACTGGCCTGCCTGAGAGCTGCTTGGGCCTGTGCAGGAGGGGAGGCCTTGTGCCGAGCTGTGTGTGTCGGCTACTGCTGTGGTCCTTGAGGGCACAGGTGGGAACAGCCCTTTGTTCTAGACAGTGTGGTCCTGGTGCTGGTGGGGGCGCTTCACGGGCCACAGAAGGCCACCCTGCTACTGACTTCCCTGGGTGGTGATAATCACCCATGATTCTTAAATATTCTACTTTCCTTCTTAAATACATTTAAAGTTAGCTTTTTCAGAGTGATTAACATAATTTATCCCTCTTGCTTGCAGCTTTGGTCTATTTTTCACCTCCCACCCCATCCCGTTCCACAGAGATGACATTGGGATCCTTGGGGGAGCTCTGTGTAGTAGTACCTTGCCAGTCTGTCTCTTCTAGCTGCGTTGTGGGTGTCAGTGTAGCTCTGCAGGGCTGAGAGCCCGTCGGGACCCACCGGGGAGAACATAATCCTGTGACCTTTCCATCTTCTGTGGCTGCCTGCGGTGCACGGCTTTTTTCCTTCGTCTTCAAAACCAGCTACGCAGTATGTCTCTGCCTCTTTCTCTCTGTCTGTCTCTCTGTCTATCTCTGTCTCTGTCTGTCTGTCTGTCTGTCTCTCTCTCTCTCTCTCTCTCCCTTTCTCTCCCTCTCCTGGAGAAGTTTCCATCCTCCCCAGCCGCAAGTCAGGGCAGTGGATCGATGCGCGTGCTCTGGCTTTTCGTCCCTTGTGCAAGGGTGTTAGATGCCAGAGCATGGCGCACCTGAGGCCGGTGTGTGAGCAGTGACAGGTCACAGCTGGTGGCATGGTGATTGCCTGGCTCCTTCCACAAGTAAAATCTGGATTCTAGAGGAGACCATAGACTCCCAGGCCCAATTCCTCACCTACGGAGCCAGGCTTGGCAGCGAGGGGAGTGCATGCTGAACTCATCTCATCTCGAGTTGCTCTAACAGTGCAGTCTTTCTGGGGTACCCGTGACCACCCTAGAACATGTAGGTATAATCATCCAGAGTGGTGTGAGAGGCAGGGCTGCTTTCCCTGGTGAAATGGGTACCCTGGGCATCAGGATTTGCAGCAGCAGCAAAAACAGAAGCCACGGATGGCGCCTCACAAGTGCCTCTAATTACTCTAGCAATCATATATTCAGGCAGATGAACTGGCAACAGCATAGAAATGAACCAAAGAATCCACCACAGTGGCAGATCTCAGTGTAAGTGATTACCATGACCACATCTGCATTACGTTTGATAAGTTCCTCCTCTGTAGTACTCTGCGGGGAGCTTCAGAGTGCTGTAGTCCTTGATTTTCTGAACACATTGTTGTAGTTGTTTCTGTTGAACTGGGCTGTTTAGCTAGAAGAGTCTCAGTCACTCAGTGAGACGCTTATTTGGTCTTACAGATTCTTAGAAGTATAAGCAAGACTGTTTTCAAGGTGTAGAGAGATGTCTGAAAAGCCAGTGCATTGAAGAACTTCTTGACTTGTATAGTTATTTTTATTACCAAACTGTCACTTCCTATGGAACTGCTTTGGCTGAATCACATTGCTGCTAGCAGTGCTGTGTCTAATTACGACTCTTAAAGCACAGAGCAGAGAAACTGAAAGCTAAACACTCTGAAATTTAGAGGGACAGTGGTTTTTTCAACCTACTGATTACCCCCATCCTATAAGTAGAGCTTAGAATGCTAATTGTTCATAATTTCCACCCTAACATCATTAAAGTTACCGTGGCTTCAAAACAAAATGTGTCTTGTTCCACATTTACAAACGCTTAATAATTTTCCACAAAGTAAAAGGAGATTGTAATTCCAGCCCTGTCCAGGTAACCTAGAATTCTTGTCCTATAAATTGAAGCATTTATTGTTGTCCCTAGGGAAGCAGGGGAGAGGTAAGCAGGTCACTTTCTGTGGGCAGAACCTTGGATAGAGTAGAGAGGTTTCTCTGGGGAGTTCCCAGGGTGCCCTTGTCTAGGCTGTGAGCACAGGGAGGTCCTGGGAGGCAGCAGAGACTCGAGGGCTTCAGAGTCACGACATAGTAGCTTTGTTTTGATTGAAACTACTTTGTTAAGCCCTGAATCTTGATTGTGAGTTTGTTGTGCTTTAAAGAACAGAAACGATTTCCATTACACTTTTGTGGGGTTCACATGTAAGAGTACTGAGGAAGGTAAGGAAGAGAGAACCTCACAGAGAACAAGAACTTCAGGCATCGCAGAAGTTCATCGCAGGTTAGTGTTTCAGCCTCACTGAACACGCGCGTTTCCAGGACGCTGTACACTGACAGGCTCTTTCTCCTAAATTTCTATCCGTTCTGTTCACAGAAACCCTTCGCAGCTGCGTGGGCTCTGCTTGCTTACTCTGCATGCCTTCCCTTCTCATTCCATGACCTCATGTAGAGACTGTATGGCTCTCATCAAATAGAGAAGTTCTAGTTGGATGGGTCCAGTAGCTACTATGACCTCATAGTATAGTAGTCAGGTGTGTTTTGTGGGCTTGGTCCTGGTCATTTACTATAGTTAACTCTCAGGGTCACTGAGCATAAGGTCTGATTTTGCTCAAAAGGGGAGTGTGGTTATGGTACCATTCAACACCAGGACACTTAGAATGTTATTCCCATAGGTCAGAGTTGATCAGTGTTCAGTCTAGATTTTAGGAGAGCACCTTATCAGGCTAGTTCACTGTTGGATTCCAGAACTTGCTACGATGCTTGGTTTATAGTGGGCCATGGAAAAACCCTGGCTGAATGAAGCCTGGTGAAGGAGGAAATTGCATAATTTTAGATATATTACAGTGGGGAAGAGTAAAGGAAGAGCTTACCTAAAAGAGTAAGGAAAAGCCAGTAATTCTAGCACTCTGGGAGACTGAGGCAGGAAGATCGAAAGTTTGAGCGCATTCCAGGCAGTTTTGCAACTTAGTGGGCTGAGATCTTGCTATTATTGCCCACTCTGGTCTCAGAATTTGTGAGCACAGGTGATTGTCCCACCTCAGTCTTCCATGTAGCTGGGATTATAAGTGTCTCCACACCCGGTCTGAGCAACTTTTTGTGTAGTAAGGGGCAAGCCTCATCAGGCTTGTAACCAGAGAGAACACAAATCCAGAAAGACTCTATCCTGCTTTACTTTTGCATCATGTTGGGAGGCAATGAATACAAAACAAGAAGAGCTTCTAATTAGTGGATTTTGTGCTTATAGCGAGAGTATTGCCCTCAGGATGCAAGTTCAGAGCTGCTTTTGTTTGCTTCCATGGAATATCACCATCCTTAGTGTCACCGTAGCAGTCCTTCAGCAGAGGGATGTTCCCAAGAACATTATCAGGATTAGGATTTGTCAAAAGGGCTGCTGTATATTGGCATATTTAAAGCACACTGCAAATCTGAGGATTTTTTCAGATTTTAATAAAGCTATTTTTAGAGTTATTTCTTGGTTTCTACTTTCCTCTCTCCAACAATGGATATACTCAGCTACCACTGTTACTAGCAATGCTGGGTTCTTTCTGTCAGTTGTCTTGGACTCAACAGAACTAGAATCAGAAGCCTTCAGCTTAGTGCTTTCTCTTTGGTTTATTTTCTGTGGTGATGCGATGTGCTTAGGGCCTTGGGCACGCTATGAGAAGATGCAGCTGGCGAGTTGCACCCAGCGCTGCTTGGGCCCTGTTTAGAGGGTTGACTGACATTCATCGTGGCTGCCCGTTTGCATCTCACCGTTTATTTGGTGGTGTTGTTCCCGGTTCCTGACACTCCGCTTTGCACAGATGATGGAGTCAGCAAATGACTCACTGTCTTGATTTACCATTGAATTAATAGGACCATTGTTTCAGGTCGTTTAGCATTGTACAGTTCTTTGTCATAAATGTCCTTATGAGAGTGGAAAACTTACTGTTTGCCAGCTTGAATTCAGCTGGCCAGGGAGAACCACAATAAGGGACGACGAACATGGGCTCATATCCATAAATGGAAAATAACTAGGCGTTCAGTCTTTCTAAAACAGCAAAGCCGAGGGACTGTGTTGATTGCAAGTAGCGGTTAGATCCTCCGACCTTAGGTAGAACACTGGCGTGGATACTTGTGGTATGACTTTAAACAAATACTTACAAACTTCATGTAAAGTGCGCCTGCCTGCTCTGCTCCATCTTCCAAGCGGAAGAAATTGTAATATCTATTTGGTAGAGGGAGTAGGAGGATTTAAAAGAGAGACGGAATCAGCTGCTCTTGCTGTAGCACCTTGCACAAAGAAGCACTAAGTAACATTAGTAAACATTGTTGTTAAGGGAGTTATTTTGAAATATTTGATTCTTTTTCAGAAACATGGAATCAAGTCTTTTTTTTTAAGGTAACAAATTCAGTGATGCAGTTTATTTTTCCCTGAAGTATGATAATATTGTATACATACTCACATTTAGGAAAAGAAAAGACACAGTTTATGTCCTTGTTATATGCAGACTGGCTATAGGCAAACTCACCAGTACTGTTTTTCTATCCAGTGATAACCTTTGTTTGTTTGGTTTTTTTGGTACAGGGGATTGAATTCAAGACCTTGCACTTGGGGGCATGCGCATTGCCACTGAGCTAAATCCCTGGCCCAGTTCACTCTCTTTTGTGCCAAGTAACTGGCATTCATTAAAGCATTTCTAGGGAGGTATTTTGTTGGTCATGCATAGAGATAGCTTTCTCTTCACAGTGAATCTCTGACATTTTTTTTGACATTATAAACATGGTTGATTTTAAAATATACTGATGAACTCATGTCCGAGCGACACATTCTCTGACTTTCCCCTTGTGTTTATGTAGGTGAGACAGGCATTGGCAAATCCACGTTAATGGACACTTTATTCAACACCAAATTTGAAAGTGACCCAGCTACTCACAATGAACCAGGTGTCCGGTTAAAAGCCAGAAGTTATGAGCTCCAGGAAAGCAATGTTCGGCTGAAGCTAACCATTGTCGACACCGTGGGATTTGGAGACCAAATAAATAAAGATGACAGGTACGTCTTCAGATATCGTAGGGACATAAATGGGTGAGGAGACAGTAGGATCTATCCTGGGTTGATGCAAATACTAAAGGTTTCTACTGTTTTCTACTTGTGGGGCTTGGTCCTCTTCTCACTGGAAAGAGTTCTATTTTTGCAGTCAGAGAAATTTTCTGGGAATATTCTTTCTTGTGATCAGCATCAGACCACAGAATTAACTCCACCTGGGATAAGCAGAGAAAGGGTTTGTTAGGAGGAATAAAGTAGACTGTGCCATCCCTCCAGGAACATCTGATAGCCTGGTTTTGGGGCTTTCCTACTAGGAAAGAAGTAAATAACCCTCTACCCTGCAGCTTGACGTTATCAGGAAGTGCCTGCTGCCTCTCGCTGCACGGCCTGTGGCCCCATCGGAGGCTCTGAAACCTCTGTGGCTGTCCCGTTGTGTCCCCTTGGTGGGGCTCCGCCTCTGCTCACTCCCTGCTTCCAGGCTTCGTACAGTGCATCTGCTGGCAGAATCTAGCCACATCCAGATGCTTGGTGGAAGAGACCCTGGAGGAGGTGGCTGTCAGTTTTTTCCGCCCCTGTAGAATAAGAAGGGTTAAAAAGTAGAGGGAATTTGGATAAGCATTTGCTATGCTCTCCCAGTCTCTAAGGCAGAAGGGGATATTTGACTTAATACCCAGGCGGAGAGTGAGATGAAAACCTAATCATGGTTTTGAATAGAAAGCCATAGCGCCCAGGACTGGGAGACCGTGCTGTGGTCTAGGTTTTGCTGCTAAGAAGCTGTGGACTGTGGGACCTTAGAAGTGTGCTGTGTTTTCTCAGGTGGTGTCCAGTGCTGGTACTGTGAAAAGTTGGGCTTTAATGAAAGGTGTGAACATGGGGGTTCGCCTGTGTTTTGAAAAAAAACGATTTTTCAAAGCCCCGCAGTGAAGCAAGCATTTTTATGAATGATTTGCTAGAAAAATGCTAAATGAATTTCCAGTGACGTTGGGCCTTGACAGTTGTGGTGTGGTGTGAGGGCCCTGTGAGAACTCCTGTGAAGTGTCTGGATCTTTCTGAGGTGTCGGGGGAGCAGTTTGGATGCAGAACTTGCCAAGCAGTTTGAATAGTGGACAGGGTCTCAGTCAAGCCTAATAAGGGATCCAAATTCGCTGGATAGACTGAAGTGTGTTGAGCAGGTTTGTTAAGCTAGTTAGGTAATTTACACACAGAAGTCTGTACACATGGAAAAAGAAAGACCATGTTTAACCTACTTAAGAGTAGAATTTTTTTTTAAGCATTTTGGTCCAGTACTTCTGTGTCAATCAGGGTTCCTAGCTATTAGTCCATTGTTGAGTATTCATTCATTAAAACTGGCTGTTGTTTCTCATACAAACTTGAAAGTGTAATCATAAAATCGTATAGTGAGTTTCTCTTTTATGAAATAGCCATTTGTGGAGCCATCAGGTCTTCTGGGAACTGTTGTTTACTCTTGGTTGAGGGTACTGTTGGCCCTTGAGGCCGCCAATGTGCAGAGCCACGTGGTAGTCCTGCTCCTGAGATTGCAGTTGTCTCCCTTCGCAAGAGTGCTGTTCGGTCTCGAGTTTAAATGTCCCAATTGTTTTAAAATATTTCACTCATTCTCAGAAGGAGATGGGGAAAGTTAAAACTCCCACACTTGACAGTGATTCTAGACTGAGACTTCCAGATATGTTTTGAACAGTGACACCTTACAGGAATATCCTCTACAGCTACCGATATATAGAAGTCTGTCGTGGTATGTTTCTTTAAGGCTCAGAAACTTCACTAATACCAGATTTTTGGTTTTTAAACAAATTGCCCTGAAGCCAGGCACGGTGATGCACACCTCTAATTCCAGGACTCAGGAGGCTGAGGCGGGAGAGTGGCTCAAGTTCATGGCCAGCCTGGCCTTCATAGGACTTCAGGGCCAGCCTGAACTGCATAACAAGACCCAAATCTCAAAAACAAACAAATATATTATATTTGATATATATGATATATTACGAACTCAGGTTTTGTAAAGTGAAACTTGAGCTATTTTTATGTAGAAATATGTTTTGTCTATATATGTATTTTAATAATCCCTGACGTGAGTAGGAACACAACAGTACCAACAGAAATATTTAACTCATTTTTTGAGCTGTGTGCTCTGGTCTGTGTGTTGTATCTCTAGAGCACTTCAAGTGTCCTCAGCTGCTCTGTGGCAGCAGGAATGGGTGTTAGATGCAGTGGAAGACTTCATGTTGCATGTAGTCAGAGCAGGCACGGTACCTGGTGCTGGAGCAGGGGCTCTTAACTTCTGACCGAGAAGCCAGAGAATGACAGAGGTTCCGGGCAGGAGGCTGCATGTGATGCCAAGCAAGGTGAACGAAGAGCAAATGCTCGTGACTGGAAAAGGGGCATAGGAGCCTTGGGGGAGGAGGTGGGCAGAGTGAGCATCGCACGGTCATAGAGCGCCTGTGGGGCAAGGCCTTGTCTCAGCTCTCAGCCCTGACAGTGCCAGTCATGTGCTCATGTGTTCTTCCTGGGGCCGGAGGGTCTAGTTGCACTTTGCCTGGTGAGGCCTTATCGTAGTTGCTGTTCTTATCGCTGAGACAGAACTCCTGACACCCAGAGGAAAAGGAGCCCACAGTGTGCAGAGATTTCAGTTCGTAGTTGACTGGCTCTGAGGTAGGGTGGCATCACAGAGGAGAAATAGTTCATGGCAGGTAGAATGCAGAAAACTACAAGTGACAAGCTGTGACTCTCTTTCAGTGCCTTGTATCTTATCCAGGCTTCCCACCGTTTAGAGAAGAGGTACCCTTACAGGGACTGTGGCCTGGTCCTACCCAGAACCGGACCAGCCAGTGCGCTCATTAGTATTCATACAACCTTGACCCTGACACCACGCACTCCAGATCCAGGAACCTCCAGAGAGTCCCACTGATGACTCCATGAGCCTTTGGAGGGACCTCTAGCCACTTAGGATAAGCCTTGTCAGGAATCCCACAGAAAGAAGTATGTCTTCCAGGATTACATATCCCCACTGTTCGTGGTGTCACATGCCTGTGACTAATTGGGAGGCTGATACAGGAGGATTCTGATTTCAAGGCCATCTGGACAACTTGGCAAGAATCTGTCTCAAAATACAAAGGGCTGAAATTATCTCAGGGGTAGAGCACATGACTGGCATTGATTAGGCCCTGGGTTCAATCTTTAGCGATGCCAGAAACATTAAAAAGAAAAGAAATAATTCTGTGTAGTCTTCCAGCTTAGAGTCATTTCCTTAGCACTACCACTAAAATTCTGACTTTCCTCCAAAACGAACTGTCCCTCAAGGCAAGGGCTTTCACTGGGTAACACTGAGTGACAAGTAACTAAGCCAGTGTGATGCAGACTCTCGTGTTTGCAGCTGGAGTCTTCTTTAAGAAATTGTCTGACTCATTTGGGTCAAATAATAGTTTCCAAGGAGATCTCGAAGAGAGGAAGTGTGATGTTAACCTAACCTAAATACCAAATATTTTTTCTTCTGAAATTTCTTGACAGCTGTTGCATAATTTCTCTAAATGATATTTGAAATTTGTTGGTAGCCTCTGCCTCAGAGGGCATTGTCAACACTTAACTACAGACCCAAAGGACTTCTTTAAAAATAGTTATTTGGATGGGCTTTGCTTCCATCCAAAAATTGGACGTGGGATGTGCATATTTGCAGTGATATGTGACCACGTGGAAAGGGCTGTGCTGTTTCTCTAACCCGTGATTATTTTTCTTACTTTGGGAATTAAGCAAGCTTTTTTGCCATACATGTAAGACTCGAAGAATGTCTCAGTTTGTTTACGTAGGCCTCGGACATGTTGGCATTCCAGCATCATTCTGTGCCTCTGGCCAGGCTTGCTAGAAGTGGGTAGGAAGACAGATCTCTAGAAGGGTTTCCTGTAATGGGTCACTCCTTTCTTTTTTTGTTCAAGGGCTTCCTTGCTCTGGCTTCTTACTCTTTGGGAAAAAAAGAAAAAGGATCAAAGAAAAGAAACAGACCTTTGCTTTCCAGCTGTTACCACCCCACTGGGAAATGGGAGGTGGGCTGTCTGTGGTGAATCGTGAACTCTCCAGGTAACCCGGAGAGCGTGGGGGAGCAGAATCTACCGAGAAAATCTCAAGCACATGAGGTCTTCATGAGAGTCAAATAATAGTCGTGAAGATTGTTTGCCCTTTAAATATTTTTTATTATACTTTCTAGCAGACCTAGTCCACAAGCGAAGAAAATTATATTGAGCCAGGGATTTAGTTCAGTGGTTCTGGCAGCTGCCTGGCAAGCGCCAGTTCCCAAGTTCAGTCCCTAGTAACCACACACCACAGTGCCAGCACTCGAAAGGCAGAGGCAGGAGGATTGCTGTGAGTTTGGGGCCAGCCTGAACTACAAAGCAAGATCCTGACTGAAAAAAAAAGTCATCTTGACTGAAGGATAGCAAGATAAGTGGAAGACATGGTAATAGTTTGGTGTTAAAGTGGAGATTGAGTCCCTGAATGAAGACATTAGTTATTTTGCAAGAATGATCAGTAGGTAGGATGGATAGACAGAGAAAAAATGACTTTTCTAGCAGTTTTAGCAGACAACTTCTCTGACTTTACTGCCTGTTTTCACTGGTGGAGTTACATGAAAAACAACGAGCCTGTAGCGAGGATATTGCCACCTCGTAAGGGGAGATGATAGGAAGATGGAAGGGCTTGTTGGGGCCCTGGCATGGCTGTAATCCAGAGTTTAAATTGGTCCCACAGAATATATCAGTTTCTCCCTCTCTCTCTCTCTCTCTCTCGCTCTTTTTTTGAGACTCAGTTTGTAGCCTAGGCAAGCCTTGAACTTGAAGCAGTCTTCCTGCCTCAGCCTCTTTAGCACTGGGATTGTAGGCATGTGCCACTCCACTATGCCTGGCAGGTATCCCTTTTAACAATTGGAAACTAGTAAAAGCCAAAGTTGAGATTAAGGCTTTTTTACTTCTGACCATGAAGACAGATAACAACTAGAAAAGAGATAGTTGAAGGAAGGGGCAGAAAATCTGTTTTGAGTTATGACTGTGAATACAAACCACTTAGCTGGTCTGTTTATCATCGAAAGGAAGTTGTTTCATTTGTGTAATTAAATGTTTGATGTAGAAAGTAATGGTTTTGGTAACTAGATCTCCAGGAGAGCGTTGCTTTTCTTGTTTACAATGATCTGGAAGATAAGGAGTTTCATGCTTGTCTCTAGGAGGAGGTCTCTGGGTTGCGTGGCGGCACCCTCACCACACTCAAGCATACAGGGGTCTGTGGGTGTTGGCAGGGCAAAAAGTTTGGTTTTGGACAGATTAAGTTAAAAAGACAATTGAAAATATCTGAAAGCAGTTTGGCAGATGAGTCCAAAACTCAAAGGAAAGAGCTGGGCTGGAGTAGGAATGTGGAACTTGCTGTCAGTTAGATGATCGGTGAAACATGGGAATAAACAGGATTTTTCCGGAGACCTCAGAGCGTGGGAAGGAGGAGGATTGAAAGACTGACCAGGAGAATCGTGACGGACAGGCAGAGGAGGCCTAAGATGTGGGAAGAGAACAAAAGACTTGTGAGTCCAGCTGAGAAAGCTCCCTACCGAGAAAGGACAGATGCTGTGTTCCCAGGACCTCTGGAGGATCAGGGGCGGCACTAGAGGCAAGAAGGGAAGTTAATAGACAGCAGAAGTGTCCTTGGACCTCTGCTGAGAGGCGACAGCTCCAGCTCGTAATCTGAGGAGGCGGCACAGGGAACAAACATCAGGGAACAAACATCGTGAGCTGCTTTCCTTCTCCATAGATGCCAGGGTGAGCCCCGAGGCTGGGCGGCTGCCTCAGTGTCAGGCAGCGGAAGGGTCAGCCGGCGGGACAGCTGGGCCTCCCTGGCATAGGCTGGCCACTACCATGCAGGGCATGCACGCGGAAGCAAAACCTCACCAGAGCATACAGTTCCTGAGGGTTTGGGTTTTGGTTTTTCGTGTGTGTGTGTGTGTGTGTGTGTGTGTGTCTTTTTAAACCTCAACCTCCTGGTGTGTGTGTGTGTGTGTGTGTGTGTGTGTGGCGGTCTTTTTAAACCTCAACCTCCTGGTGTGTGGGGGGGGCGGTCTTTTTAAACCTCAACCTACTTTTATTTATTTTTGCTTATATTGTTTTTATGAAATAAGTGTTATTTTACATGACACTTTACCTGACAGAAGTATATTTTTGTCCTTGATTTCCCTTCGAGGAAAATGGGGACACAGAGGAGTTTAGTGATTTGTCCAAGGCCGTTCGCCCAGTAACTGAAGCTAGACTGGTCTGGGGCAGCTGGCTTGAACCCTAAGTGTCCCACCACCATCCTCGGTGACTACTCTATAATAATGAGGGTTACTGTGGTGTAATACTTGCCTGTATTTTAAAATTGGAAAAGAGAAGAATCTTACTATTTGTTCACCCTCTTTTGGGATTTACCTGTTACGACTCACGGGTGTTTCGTTGCTAAAGCATCTTCTACCTTGAGAGATTCTGTTTGCTTAAATTGAATCAGTGGATTATGGTCAAATCACTAAAGAAAAATACCATCAAAAATACTTTTACCAACTGTTGTAGTTTATCAGGGGATGTTTGGTTTATTTCTCTTGGAATATCTGCTGACACCCTTACTGTGAAAACTTGCAGTGCCCTTTCAAGACCTTCAGTTTGATTTGTGGGTCAGAGATTTGGGTGTTGAAAGGTTTTTATTTTTCTTACAACTTAAATCATTCCTCAGAAAGGCAGTGTGGCTGGGGAGAACTAACCCTTCATGTCCCTAATAGGTCTCTTTGCTGCTAAAATGAATTTCTCCTGAGCAGTTGTCCCCTCGAAGACCTGGAAGGGTTAGTGGGTTCCTACAGTGACCCAACCCCCTACTCCCTGGGAACATGTAGTTATTTAATATCTGTTCCCATTATGTTATTAATGGTTGTATTCATGGTCAGCGAATCATATGTAATTGTTTAAACAATGCTCGGGTGAGGAAAAGAGGGTGAAAATTGGCCTTTACTTACATAGTTTTCAAGTTGGAAAGAGTTTTGAAGACCATGGTAGTGCTGATTTCTCTGTTTCCAGAAGCTCTAGAATGTGCGCGGGGCCTGTGGGAGCACATGGTCTCTGTTCTCTGGAGGAAGAGGAAGAGGCAGAGGGAGAGGACGGGAAGAAGTTCCCAGTGGGTGGCAACACCCCAGCCTGAATCCCAAACCAGTCTCACTTCGTGGGCTGTCACTTGCTTGAGGCTTTGAGAGTCGGCAATTGAGATGGGTCTGAGGGTCAGCAAGGAACGACAGGCTC
>PVIR01002696.1:74140-98938 GCA_004026965.1 Petromus typicus
ACAATCCTCCTGCCTCTGCCTCCCGAGTGCTGGGATGACAGGCGTGAGCCACCACGCCCGGCACTGTGGTATGTGGTACTGGTTGCTGCTTGGTGTGGGTCTCCACACCCAGTATTGTTATGTGGTTACCGGGGAATCGAACCCGGGTCCTTGCGCTTGCGAGACAGGCGCCGGAACCACTGAGCTAACTCCCCGGCCCAACGACAGGCTCTTTTTAGCAGTGTGTCCCATGGGTACCCCAGGAGAGGAGGCGGTGTGCTCCACATATTTATAATCTCCGGGCTTTTGTTTTTGTTCTGTTCATTCATTTGTGGTATTTGGGACTGAACCCATGACCTTCACGCTGAGCTGCCTCCCAGCTCTTTTCTTTTGAGACAGTATCTTGCTACATTGCTGAGGGATCCTCCTGCCTCAGTCTCCTAAGTAGCTGAGATTACAGCCATGTGTGGCCATTCTGCTATAGTGTCTAACAATGGATGAGTTTCGTAAGAAGAGTAAGAAAGAAGACATTCCCATTGGAGAGGTCAGCCTGAGCAGAAGCACAGAGGCAAATGGGGGCAGAAGTGTGGGACCCAGTGTATGTGGCTGTGTGCTGCTAGGTCAGAAGGCAAGCCGAGAAGGGAAGCAGGAGGGCTGGGTGAGCCTGGAGAGGTGTTCAGAGGCCAGGTGATGAAGCACTTGGGGGCCAGGGAGGGAACTGGGCTCCAGCTCTTGGAGAGGATGGAGTCATGGTGATGTTTCCCGGGGGTGACCAACATTGAACTACAGGAGAGATCTGAGAACAGAAACACGGTGACTTGAAAGTGTGTATTCTAAACACTCTTCTGCATTCTAGCTATAAGCCGATCGTGGAATACATCGACTCCCAATTTGAAGCCTACCTGCAAGAGGAACTGAAGATCAAACGTTCTCTTTTCAACTACCATGACACGCGGATTCATGCCTGCCTTTACTTCATCGCCCCTACTGGGCACTCACTGAAGTCCTTGGACCTGGTCACCATGAAAAAGCTGGACAGTAAGGTACAGGTTGCCACTTTGATTATCGTCGCCTTACCTGTTAGGTCATCTCCTACTAAAGCCCCAGTTTATTCTGCTTCCAGTGTAATTTGTTTTTTCTAGATTATAAAGCGATAGGGTTCAGTGGAGATATAGGAGGAGGAGATGTGGAAAGCCTTCTACACTCCACTTGATGCTGTGCTTTGCCCCCTGGGGACTGGAGCTGGGCCCTTGCCCTAATGGTGACAAGGTCCTGGGCAAGGAGGGCTGCTGCCATTTCCTTGAAGCCCTTCCCCTTTCTTGGGAGAAACTCTTTTCCACAGATAACTTGAAGGAAATGGAGTGAATTAGGTTTCTAACTGAATTCAGGTATGTTGCCCAAGCCAGTATGATATTTCATAAAGTAACTATGTTTTGATATTAAAAGGGAGGGGAAAAGGCAAAACAAGTACGACTAATACAAACAAACCAAAAAGCTCAACCCCAAAGCATGTTAAATTTGAGATAACTGAATTGTTGCAGAGTGGGAGAGTCAGGTAGCATCTTAAAATGGTATTGTCAGAGTTTGGTTATGTAAGTCAAGGGAAAAGATAAGCAAACGTGTTTATTTCAGACAAGTTGTTCAAGTTCTTGTTAATGAGAGGAGAGATTTGAAAATTAAATTGCTTGGTGTCTCTATCAACTCTGATCAGTTTGACGAAGAAAATATGACCCTCTGCCCTTTTGTCCAAGTTGGTATTCGTCAAGTACTTACTGTGTGCTCAGATAGACAGAAAGACCACTGGGAGTGTCTGTGCAGCAGGCCCTGAGCCACACGTCTCCACTGTCACTGGGGCTTCCCCACGGCCACAGCCCGCTGGAGGAGCCAGGCTTGGGGTGGCTGAGGTGGTGCTCTGAGGCTTAGCATGCTGAAGAACAGGGCATGGGTGCACATAGGAATCTTTTAATTCTTTTGTGTATATATCCAGCAGGGAAATAGCAAGGTCAAATGGGACTTCTAATCCCAGCACCTGGCTCTTAATCTGAGTTGTCTGGCATTCATAGCCAATTGCAGTTCTCTCCTGTTCTCAGTGACTGAGGCTTGAGAAGTAACGCTTGCTTTTGGCCTTTGGTCTCATCCTGGCATGAAGTAATTTGATAGAAGCCTATTTTCAAAGGAATTAACTGTGTGTTTGAGAAATTCAAAGAGTAAGTGAAAGCACTTCTGTTTGGATTAATGTTTAGGTTCTCTTCTCTCAGCAATTTCCAGGTCTTGGGAAGAAAAGATGTTATCCTGCATAGAACTAATGCTACTCTCCTCTGACAAACAACTTTGTTAGCTCCCTGTTAGGGCCTGCAGAATGCACGCACCCCAGGGAGCTGGGTGGTGCTGCTTATTCAGAGAACAGGCTTCTTTGTTATTGCAGCTTGTCATAGAACAGTAATACTTCCTTTTACTCTGTGATATAGAGTGAGGTAGCAACGGAGAGGAGATTACACAAGCATGCTGTCATTGTAGGATAGGAAGAAATCAAAGCGTGCAGAGAGGAAACTAAAGATTATCCTAGTTGTCTTAATTTTGTGTCTAGTAGAAAGTCTGATTTTTAGTATTGTCTGTATTTTTTACAGTGAGGTTTTGAGTTTTTTATTTAAGCACCAGCTATGTTTCATTCACTTGTCTCATGATTTTTCGTGTGTTAGAACTGTAACCATGGATATGGTTGTTTTATAGGTGAACATCATTCCCATAATTGCAAAAGCAGACACAATTGCCAAGAATGAACTGCACAAATTCAAGAGTAAGATCATGAGTGAGCTCGTCAGCAATGGGGTCCAAATATATCAGTTTCCTACAGATGAAGAGACGGTGGCAGAGATTAACGCAACGATGAGTGTGAGTCCTCAAGTAATGTGGGACCCGTGGTCTTTCTGGGAGTTTGTATTAGTAGTGGCTGTGTTGTGTAGGAAGCGAGGTCTTCAGTTCAGAGTCCAGCTCCACCACCCTGCAACCCTAAGCTTCATTTTCCTCAGCTGTCATGGGGAGTTACACAAGGTAATGTCTGATTTCCTTTAAGTCTCCTAGGAAGGAGATGCCAGGCCAGACTCGCTTCACGCAGAGCAGCTCACAGGAAAGGGATCTGCTTGTTTCTGTCAGTGTTGCCTGTCTTGCTTTGGTGGTCAGCTCCTGCCTTCTCTTCCATACAGTTTTTCTACATTCTCCTGAGTCAGCAGATAAATCAGCAGGTGCAGGTACAATGTGCATGTCACAGAGAGCAAGCGTGAGGAGATAGGAGAGGCAAGGCGTCATGGTTCTGGGGGTGCCTTGAGGTTGACCGCTCTCTGCCGAGCCCTCATCTGCCCATTGCTACCCGGCCCTTCCCACTGTTCCCCTGTGTGTCTGTTAGATCTCCTGCATCTGTTCACCTCTTTTTTTGCTCTGAGAAGGCATAATTTCTATAAAAAACACCATTCTTTGCATGCTCAGTAATGGTTGTTGGAAGTCCGGATGTAATGTGTCTTAAAGCGGAAGAGTAGAATCTTCTGGGAAAGTGGCATGAGGGGCTTGAAAGGACCAGTGCCGTGAAGAAGACTGGCCAGACTCTGAAAAGATCTCACACTAAAGGGAAATTGCTGTGACGGGTGGGGGCTGCTGGAACCATCTTGATGGAAGAAATGCCCTGCTAATTAGCTAGCACTTATGGCAGATTGATGGGCAGCAGATTCTGTTTGAACCCACTTCACAGAGATTCTTACATAGGTTAACTGGATGAATAGGTTCTCCACCCCTCTGACATTCTTGAATTGTGAGTTTTGAGAGCTTCCCAATCTTTGTAACACCTGATACTCTTGACATTTATGGAGTATTTATTGTTCCCAGACACTGCCTGGGGCTGCAATGGAACCTTCATAGATGTCTGTCTCTGCTGGGTGGTAGCTGTTTCTACTTCATGTTGAAGAACTTGTGACTGTACAGCCCGGGTAGTGAAGGGGTTAACCCCACCAGTATGGCCCCCAGAGGACACCCCGCCCTTAAGAGCGCAGTGTGCTTCTCTCGAGCATGTCCAAGCTCTGGCCGGGATGCCGTGCTTGTCTTGCTGGAGAACAGACATCATAAATGAGTACCATCTGCTTTCTCACTATGTCCCTCTCCATTTTCCTAAATAATGTTTCATGGTCATGAAACTAAATTTATATTAAACTTCTTGGAAAGAAAATACTCCTGAACTTTTGCTCTTTCTGCCAAATTAATGGCCTGAGGATCTTTGACATTCCAGGCTAATCTTGCTCTTTATCGAGACATTTTCTACTAAGCCCTTCATGGCAGGCAGTTCCTGCTGGGCGATACCATCTGATGTGTGAGCCCGAGATTTTACTTGGAGTTGCTTTCGTTATGCAGAGTGCAGACGTTTACTTGGTCATTTATGCCAGAATGTTGGCTGGAAAAGTCCTTCTGCTCTTCAGCTTTAGGGAACACGTTTCAGTTTCAGACTTGGAGTTTGAGAAAAGAACTCGCTTTTCTTCCTTCTTACAGAGAATGGAATGAGCTAGAAAATGAAATGTCTAGAATATTGTACAAGATACCATTGGGGCAGCCTGAGGCCAGGCCTTTTAGCTTGCAAAGTAGCTCTTCTTGGGCCAGAAATTTAGCTCCGTGGTTCTGGTACCTGCCTCAGAATTGCAAGGTTCCGAGTTGGAGGACACTGGGATAAGGAGCCCCAGAGAGCAATTCTTACAGTAGCTATTTGAAATATCTTATTTTTGAATGCTAATAAGACAACCATAGAAATAGTTTATATTCCACCCCCTGATGTAGCCATAACTACCATATAAACCAGTGTGAAAGAGCCAGTTGTCTTGGACACGATCTCTTCTTGAGATAAATCTGGATGCAAAATTTGAGCCAGTATTTTGGCCAAAGTATGTTTCTGACTTGAAACTTGTACAGTGATCAAATGTGTAAAGCTGTTCTGTTTATGAGTTCCACAAGTAATTTAAAATTTTCCGCTAACCAGATTTAAAAAAGCAAAAGGAAACGTGAAATTAATTTTAAGACCTAATCTCATGTATCCAGAATACAATTGCTTCAACATATAACTAGTTTAAAATTATTAATACATTTTTTTTTCTGGTACCAGGAATCAAACTTATGATCTTGCCCTGTCCAGGAAGGTGCAGGCGACTGAGCTAAATGTCCAGCCCAGTTTAAAATTATTAATGCGTCACTTTAAAACTAGGTCTTGGAAATCCAAAGTATATTTTATTGTGGTGGCATCTCAATTCACAATTCACAGTTTCATCAAAAACAATCTAGTTATATTTTCCAAAATTTCAGTTAAAAAGCAGATTCACATACTTAGGTTTTCCCACTGTAAAGTAAGTACCCAGAACATACTTTTCCCTTAAATTTCCATCTAACTTGACAAAAATAGTTTTTTTGTTGTTGTTGTTTGTTTTTTGGATGGTTTGAATTGGAAGCAAAGTGAAATTTAGTCTACCAAATAGTAGTATTATACTTAATGGGAAAATATTGTATATGCTTCCACTGTAAGTTTAAATTAGCTAACAGTAAATGACATTAAACAGTGAGCTTCCTGATCCCGTGTCCTGTTCCCAGCTCTCAATAGCAGGATAGAGTGGCTGTGTGGTTGCACATTAGCACCAAGCACTGTGCAGTTGCCACGACTAAGCCACTTCCTGGGGCTCAGTTTTGGCTGTAGGAAGGGATACGTGAAGTGCATCAGGCGGGGAAGTCTCCTGCCTGCTCTGCTTCCCCCTCTGGAAAGACAGTAGAGACTCCTCCAGAAGAGAAAGTCCAGAGCTACATCAGAAGCGGCCTTCATGTGGGTTCTGAAAGATAACCAGAACTGTGTCTCCTGTGGCTGGGCAGGTGCACCTCCCGTTTGCAGTGGTTGGCAGCACTGAAGAGGTAAAGATCGGCAACAAGATGGCGAAAGCCAGGCAGTACCCCTGGGGTGTGGTGCAAGGTATGTCCGGCCTGGGAACAGGACTCAAAGTGAGTGCTTGTGGGGAAGGCACCCCTGTGTGTGCAGAGAGGAGTGGGCATGCCCTCACCATGGTCTTCCCCCGGGGGAGGAACGAAAGAAGGAAACAGTGACCAGACAGTAGGGATACAGTAGAGAGAAGTAACTGCCACACTTTTAATGTCTGGCTGTGTAGGAAATTCAGTGTCCATTTCTAGAAAGAGAAAAAGCTTTCTCTGGGAGTTTGAACCAGTTGTATCCACACAGTATCGGAAAGCTATGAAAAGATTTCTTTCAAACAACAGGGTGCTTGTTTTTCCAACTTGTCCTCCAGGTAAAGGCTCTTTCAGTAGGTACGTGGTACTGGGGAATGCTTCGGTATTAAAAAGCCGTGCACAGTTTCCAGCAGTGACGCAGCATCTGTGTCCACTCTCTGCTGCTCCTGTTGGGCGTGGCTTGCTTCTCAGACCTGGGCTTCTGAGCTGTAGAGCAAGAGTCCCAGTGCCTGCTTAGCAGGACGGTGATGGGGGAGGTGGTGCTTTATAGAGCAGCTGGCGCCGCACTTGTATGGCATGGGCGTGAGGCCATGGACACTGCCGTCAGCGTGGGCCACACTGTCAGCCCCTCAGTGTGCATGTGCTGGGGAGGCCAATGAGGCTTGTTGAGGTGGCCTCGAGAGCCCAGGGGTTTCAGTGACAGCCGTGACAGAGTGCGCACCCCGCCCTGTGTCTTGCAGTGGAGAACGAAAGCCATTGCGATTTTGTGAAGCTGCGGGAGATGCTGATCCGAGTGAACATGGAGGACCTGCGGGAGCAGACGCACGCCCGCCACTACGAGCTGTACCGGCGCTGCAAGCTCGAGGAGATGGGCTTCAAGGACACTGACCCTGACAGCAAGCCCTTCAGGTAGGAAGGTAGTGGCAGGGTGTCACCACAGGTGCAGCTACCACCTGGAGAGCGCGGTGATGGCCCGTATCATGACTTCGAAGAATGTGTCTCCATCTCTGCGTTTAGTGCCCACCTCTTGGGTGTGTGATCGCAGCTAACTGGTGGGGACAGCCCTAAGGCACAGCAGTTGCGCACAGCCGCTCAGGGCTGTGCAGGTAGAGTGAAGAGGGATCAGTTGGAGCCCTTGCCAAGTGGCTCCTGCACCCAGGGTCCTGCCCATGTTGTCACAGAGCACAGAGAGCCTGACCTGGGCATTCTCCAAGCAGTAGCCCCAGGCTGCAGTTTGCCCCTGATGTGTTTGCTTCTCAGGGCTCTTATTTTCCAAGCAATTCCTAACTTTTAGTACTTCAGTACAGTTTGAGTAGCAACAGGAGCAGAGAAAGCAGATAAATACTTTCCCTTATCATGACGAGCAGAGACGCAGTGTGACAAGGAATGACTAGAGTGGTGCCTTAGCACGTGCCAAGTCTCTGTCAGAGCCCAGGGTGAGGAAAGGTTGACAAGACCCACACCAGGCGTGGTGATTGGGTGGCTGCCCTGCTCACGGTGAGGCAAGTGTTTAAGGGACTTGCAGTGATGTGACTTTGTTGTGCTTGATGCCTCTTTGCTCCTCCTTCGTGGCCAGTCCTAGGACACACTGTGATGTCTACAGCCACAGAACTGGTGAGTGTCCGTGTGTCTGACCAGTGTGGGCCAGTTCAGTCCTCCAGGTCTGAGCTGCCTTTGGCGTAGGAGGAGCTTTGTTTTCTCAAAACTCCTCTGGAGGTGGTCCTGTACAGTAAGTCCTGGACTTACGGACAAGTCCATTCTCAGAAGATGTTCATTGGATTCATTTGCAGTCTGACAAAGCGAGTCCTGTATAGCATAGCTGTGAAAGTTCAGTGTGAATATCTGGAAGTCACTGGCTCAGGGTAATACATGGGCTGTGGAGCCCATGAGCACAGGTACATTTAGTGGGAACAAATGCAGCCCCCAGACAGAGGGCTCCAAACCAAGCAGTTAGCTTCCAGCCAAGTTTGCCTCATTTACTTCTGCCCTGGAGTCTCCTAAACTGACCCTCTGAGGCCAGTGAAAGGGCACTTTGTGGGCCTGGGAGTTGAAGGCCTTTTTGCGTTAACAGGATTAAGTCATTGACATTTGAAATGCATTTACCTGAGAATAAAATCAAGGTCAAACTCTCTGTGGTTATTAAAGCTGATCAAAATGATTTTGTGTTTATAGAAAAGGCTGCCATTAGTGTTTCAGAGTGTGTGTTTTCTGCACAGAAGAAACAAAAGAACTGCCATAAAATGGAGTTCATTGTCCATTGAATCAATGTAAATCCTGACAACGTTGAAAAATACTTGGCTAAAAATCAGGAGCCCGAATTCAATTGCTTCTTGGCCTTTCAGTTAAGATCAAATGTAGGCATCAGAGTTCAAATCCTGGTCCTGCTGCTACTGCCTCCCCAGCCCATCTGGGCCAAAGCAGGGAGAGGACTTTCTACAGAGCTGCAGACCCTGGTGGTCTTCTCACAACCTGTCGATTGTGCCCTTAGCATTCAGAAGCATCCCCAGACCACATGACAAATAAACGGGGCAAGGCCATGTTCCAGTAGAACTCCTGCAAAGATGGCAGAGCTCCCTGGATTTGGTCCTTGGCTGTGAGTTGCCAGCATCCAGACCGTGGTAGCCCATGCCTGTACTAGATCATAAACTCGAGTCTCCGAACTGCCTTCAGACGTTAGAATGTATGACTAAGTTTTTAGAGGTAATTTATTTCTCATACTCTTTAAGAACCTGAATTCAGCACAGCCACATTCTTTCCATTTGGGGGCAGATACGGAATTTGAAGAGTCTGAGGTGCCTAACCCTTAGCTACCTCCCGCCAAAAGGAGGTGACAGGTGAGTCAGGTCTTCCGCCACAGAGACCAGGTCTCATTAGGTTCCTGGGAGCCTCAGGGTGCTGACCATTTCCTGCTGCTGAAGGCCTGTGGCCTGCTCCATGGTCTTGGTTGCTGGCCTTTTTATGAAGTCATCTCCACAGAGCAGGACAAGTGTCCAGGAGAAGGAGGGGCGGGGTAGGGTGGGCGAGCTGGACTTCCACCGCTGCTGCTCTGCCACTCTCTCGGGCTTCAAGATCCTCGGGAGACAACAGTGAAGCCGCATGACTTTAGAGAATGTGTCTCCATCTCCCATTTGGTCCCATTTCTAGTGGCCTGAAGTTTGGTTTTTGATGATGAAAAAGGAAAATTCATGTACCTATAAATGTATGACCAGCATCTTTATTCTTTGCTTTATGTAGGAAAAAAAAAAGGTAGGGAAGAGTGGATCTTCTAAAAATAAATACCTCTGTCCTTTCAATAACTTGGACCAGGTTTTCTTTTAATACTGGAAATAATTTTTCCTCTCTGAAAGTCACTCACTCAAACCCAGTTCCCCTCCTGCTGCAGGAAAGACCATTTAGAACATAAAAGTGGGCCTTGGGTCATGCACCCTGGTAGACAGATTTCCCTGTCTTAGAAACCACCATTTACATGGTCTCAGCCCTCCCCGGGGAATGTTCCTCTGCACCTGGGACCACACTATGGCAGGTGTCCTTCACAAAGGACGGGAGAGCGAAGGACAAGCAGAAGCCACAGTTGATGGCAGGGACTTCCCAGAATTTGATCTGCAAAGTCACTGTTCCTGAATGACCTTGGAAGAGTTTATTTTTTAAATGTGAATTTAGGGTGAGCATGAAGGAATATATTTGAACAATTAAAGATTTTTTTATGTTCTCAAAAAGATTCCTGCATGGGTGTGCAAAGAAATTTGTCCTATGACATGCTGTATCTACCCTGTGTCCTTGGGTTCCACTTTTTTTTTTTTGAGGGGTTCTATTATTTATATCTTTTTTTTTTTTTTTTCTTTTTGAAAGTAATAGCCATGCCGGGCACGTGGAGGCTGAGGCAAGAGGACTGCCTCAAGTTTGAGGCCAGCTCTGGCTACATAGTAAGTTCAAGGCCAGTCCGAACTAACAGTAAGGACCTGTCTCAAACAAAACAGGGCCAGGATTTGGCTCAAGTGGTACCACGCCTACCTTGCAGGCACAAGGACCCAAGTTCAATCCCTAGTACCACAAAACAACAGCAACAATAAAAAGAAAATGACAGCTGCTACCTATATACACTACCAGTGTCAAACAAGACAAAGAGACCACAGGCAGGAGAATCCATGATGTCTTAGAATGTGCCTAAATTCACAGTGCAGTTGTTCCTGGCTTTTGGCAGGGTGCATGTGCAGCCAGGTGCCACCCTGTTTTTTCCTGCTTACTCTGCACCTGCCTACCTGCTGCCTCGAAACCATTTCCACCCAGTCAGAGCATTGCATTCCGCCTAAGGTCTGTTCTCCTAGGCCCTGATCTGTCTCCTTAGCTACCCTTGCCCGTTCCACTGTAACTTCTGCTCACTCAGCTTCTTCCTCCTTACAAAGACCCACCCTCTCTTTGAGTCACTGGCTGCTAGCTCACAGAAGATACTGTATTCTGCTACTGCCTTCCTCCCAGGGATTAGTAAGTTCTCTGCTTTTAGGAGCATCCAGGCCAGGTTCACTCGCTGTGCGGGGAAGGGAGTAGAGCTTCCGTGTGAGTGAGGTGCTCTGGCCCTGTCCGTCTGCAGGGACCTGGGCAGGTCACTAAATACCCACATGTCCAAGTGTCTTCATCTGTAAAGTGGCAGGTGACAGATGCCTGCCAAATTGGGTGTTACAAGGATTGAAGGAATTCAGATGTGGAAATAGCTCCGTATAAATCCTGGTGGCAGCGGTCACACTGTAGCACATCTTCCACTAAGTGGTTCCACTAGATTTGAACAGGGAGAGAATTGTGTTGAAACAAAGGGTCTGTGTTGTCCTCCCTTCTCTTGATTTCTATCAAATCAAAACCTTCCTCTCCTGTGAGCTGCTCGTGAGAAAATTAGAAGACAGGATCCTCATAGAACAATTGCAGATTTCTCTCTAGAAAAAGATGCTAAGAACTGTAATGTAAAATTAATGTTGAAGAACCGTGAGTTACAAATGATGTAATTACTTTAGGTATCTGGGTGGATAACAGTACCAGTTCCTGCTGACCTGCCTGGAAGCACGCAGAGTGTCTGTTACTTGGATAATGCTCAGCTGGGACTCTGGGGATCTGACTTTGTGTGCTGCAGTTGTGTTAGGCACACATTCCACAGGAAGCTAAATGTAGTTTTGACTCTTAGACGTAAGGTTCAGGATATCTTTCTCATATGCTGCTGTCATTATCGTTTTCCATGTTGGAGTTCAAAAGCTGGCTCACATCCTAAAATAGTGATGTAATTAAGAAGTACCATTTGCTAAGCCCATTCTCCTCTAGCCCAGAATGTCAGAAGTACCTCAGCCTCTTGACTGGGGCCAGTCTGGCCGGTGCAGAGCTGTCCCTTAGGTTTCCGTGGGGTGTGGGTGTTCCCGCTTGGGCAATGTTTCTGTCATGGCCCTCTCCTCACGTTCCCTCCAGTCACCTCCTGCTGCACTCTGCACTGTGCGTTGATGTGTTTTCTCTTGTTCTCTTAAACTTCCGACACTTTGCTCAGGATTGGGTCCTAATCCACAGTTTGAAAATACACTTCTAGGACCTGGAGCATAAATGCAGTTGAGGCTAAGACTGGTGAGGGCAGAAGCAGGTTAACAGTTCTCAGTGTTCAAGGAAGCATAGCTCGAGGCGTATTCTGTCTGTGAGCTACTTCAAAAAGTTTGCATAATTGAATGGATCTGAGGAGATCCAAGTTAATCACTTTAAACAGGTTTTAAACGGGTTCTTTTTTTCTTTGAAAAGCCTCTCTGAGCATTTTAGTTAAGCAATAGTTAGCAAGCGAATTACATGTGATCACTTGGAAAGCACTGTAGAAAACACTTTTACCGTGGCCAGTCTGCATCAGCAGCCCTAGGAGTAAAGGTTGAAATCTGTTTAGAAAAGTATCCAAGTGATCCTGATGCGCTGCCAGTTCAGGACTCACCTACTATGCACTAAGGTCCCCGGGAGAGTGTACACAGCGTTCTTGTCTTTGGACGTGGGAGACACTTGTTCCGAGATCCCCTTTGGAAGCTGTGCTCTGTGGTGAACTCTGGAACACGTGCTGAGCATTGTTTATGGAAGCACTATCCCTGCTGCTTGTTAGAAGAGAGAGATGCATCTGCTATATTAAAGTCAACAGCAGCTGAGTTTTTTGTAAGATCTCACAACAGGGACAAATAAGTCATCCTTGGCTATGGTAATTCTGACCCGCATATCAGTGAAAAATGTACTGCAAGCTGACAAAGAAAATAAAGCTCATAAGTTATTTTATAGTCTTATTATCAGCTCGATCCTGTATTTCACAATCAGTATCTCAGGTTTTGAAGCCCAAACGCTGCTGGTCCTATTAGGCACCACTGCCATTGTCCGGATGACTTTCTCTCGTGAGCTAACGTGGAAGCTGCATCGGACTGTGGAGCCTCAGCCCCGAGCCTGTGCAGGCAGAGTGGGCAGTGTGTACCGCATGAGAGCGCAGCGTGATCCCTCCAGAGGTTGGCCTGTGACACTGCACACCTGCTCTCGAGAAGCGCTAAACACCAGTGACTGCTTGGAGTGTCCCTCGGGGCTAACAGGGGTTTTGTTGTTGCTTTTGTTCTTGGTCGTGTGACCACTGGTGCTGTCTCTGTAAATATCTTTGTTCTAGTGTAGAGATGAAGCTGAGTGATGGTATCCAAGGTAAAATACTGGATTCTGGCTTCCTGGACAGGAAAAGAATGGGCTTTAAAATGAAAAGAAAAATTCCTCTCCACGCTGTTTACGGTTGGTGATCTCACTAAACAGCAGTTTTCTACAGTACTCTTACACCTGCAGTCTGTTCACAGGTGGGGCTGAGGGGACGAGGCCGGGAGGAAGTGTGGTTAAGCACTGTTGGCACGTCAGGTGCTTTGTGTGTACATCCCTGCGTCCGATGCTCTTAATCACATCCTGGGAGGCGAGTATCACAGCATCCACACCTCACAGGTCAGGAAGCCTGGCGAGGGAGAGGAGTCGAGGTGGGGCAGAGCTCAACCCCGCTCTGACCTGGCACCATCGCTTCACTGCCTCCCTTGTCTTCCACACCTTCATCCCTTTCGAGCCAAGCCTTCCAGTAGGAGTAAGTGTGAGATAGGACCTGGCTAGTTCACCATACACCGGCGTGCTTGCTGTGTTGTGCTTCCTGCTCACTGTAGCTTTTAATGTGCTTCTCTGTCTTTTCGATCACAGCATGAATGAAACTTTTTATCTGGTGTTTTACCTGGTAAACAGCAGCTGTTCTGTTTTTGGAAGTAGATGCATAGCAATGATATGAACTGAAATTTCTTGCTGTGCAGTTTCATGACCCTGTCCTTGCTTTATGGATTTGAAGTCTTCAGGAGACATATGAAGCTAAGAGGAATGAATTCCTGGGGGAACTGCAGAAGAAAGAAGAAGAAATGAGGCAAATGTTTGTTATGAGAGTGAAAGAAAAAGAGGCTGAACTTAAAGAGGCAGAGAAAGAGGTAAGCAGCTTGTCCTCCTTTGAGGGACAGAAACTTAAAAGAGATTTTACTAACTTTGCATTTTGTAGCATCTCATGCTGTTCTGAATACTTTCTACATATGTTTTATCACACTGACTGGACAAGAAAAGCTGGCCATATATTCTTATCCCCATTTGAGAGAAGATAAACTATAAAGGTAGAGTAATTTTTGCAGTTACAAAGCTGGTTAGTAGCCAATATGAAAAGTATGTCTGAGGTTCTCGGATGGGTCAAGTGATCTTCACTGTGCTGTGCTTCTTCAGTTTCCAAGTCTTAAAATGAGAAATTCCAGATTCGGAGCCCAGGATTATTGTCTTAGTCCGCCAGCCCCTCAGCGAGCTGAGCGATCTGGGCCTGGGCTCTGCCACTCCCCCGTGAGCCCTGTTCTTGTGTGCCTGCACACTGTCGGCCCCATGCAGCCCAGATCCTTGCTCGCTTGGAGCTCGTGTAAGTGCTGACTGTTGTGATGCTTCCCACAGTGTGTGAGGGACAATGTCAGACTGTGCATCGTGTCTGTTTCCGCCAGTCAGTAATGAGTGTCTCAGCTGCCTGACCCGTAGCTCACTATTTTTCTAAATGATATCAACTGTAATTTTCTCAGTATATTTTACTTTTAAAAAGACTGTTGAAACTTAAAAATTATTTAAGTAACTAAAACTCAAGGTGGTTTTGCTGCAGATAAAAGAAAATTGAGCTTTCTTTGCTGTTAGGTTTAAGAACCAAGTGGATGATAGGTAAAGATTTTGAATTATTGAGTAAGCATTTGCTCCTTACCTCTGTGTTTTTGTTTTTGCTTGTGATTTTTTCCCTCATGCTTAGGATCGAGGCCATAGCCTCTCATGCCTGACAGGCAAATGTTCTCTCACTGAGCTATATCCCTACTCCATGATTATGACCTGTTTAATTCCATTTATTAAGAGCCATACATTTCCCAAAACACCTTACAAGTTTGTTTAATAGTATAGAGGGGCAGAGAGATAGCTATATTTATGTGTAAATAAATATAATTTATATATGTTGAAACAAGGACCAGAAGTACCAAACCACTTCTGCCATGAAGGCAGATTTTTTTTGTTGGAATCATGGGTAACTTTTAGTCTTCCCATGCTCTTTAAAAATGAATATGTAGTGCCAGGCATGGTGGCTCACACCTATAATCCCAGCACTCGGAGACAGAGGCAGGATTGCTGATTTCAAGGCTGAGTTCAGGACCAAACTGAACGACAAAGTGAGACTCTGTCTCAAAAAAAAAAAAAAACAATATGTACCCGTATTGGAAAGACTGTTGAAGAAATTTTTAGTTCAAGGAACAACAGTCTCGGACAGATAAATGTTCCTCAACATCTTAACCTTGTCCCTCCAGTGAGGCACCAAGATGACGCATCACTCCTGAAATGGAAGCAGATGCAGCCACGTGACGCGTGTTTTATTTTTTAACAGGTCCGTGTAGCTGCCCATCAGTGAGGTTTTCATGTCCTTCACAAGCCTGTCTTTCTTTTACTCTCTAGCTCCATGAGAAGTTTGACCTCCTAAAGCGGACACACCAAGAAGAGAAGAAGAAAGTGGAAGACAAGAAGAAGGAGCTGGAGGAGGAGGTGAACAACTTCCAGAAGAAGAAGGCAGCAGCTCAGCTACTGCAGTCGCAGGCCCAGCAGTCTGGGGCCCAGCAAACCAAGAAAGACAAGGATAAGAAAAAGTAAGCAGGTGTCTCCCCATTTTCTGGGGACTCTTAACAATATATTCTTCTTGCATGTCTGCTTTCCTATTTACAGACTGGAAACTGGTCTGTTTCCTGAAAAATAAAAGCAGGTATTTTCTCTACAGTGCAGGGAAGATGATAAGGATTTTTAAAGTATTTTTAAAGGGTACGCAAAGATTAATTTATAAAAACTGACCATGCCGATCCAGCAATCAGGACTGGAGTGACCTGTCATCTCCTGTAGCATCTTCTCCAACACTAGGATTCCTCAGAGGAGACAGGTCTGTTTCTCTTCTCTGAAGATAATTCTCATGACTCCTGGTAAAGAATATCTGAACTCATAATGGTTAAACTTATTTTTCTACTGTGTGTTGTCAGGCACGGCAAGCCAGTGAGGGTCTTGCTCCCAGCCAGAAGTATTTAGAAGGGCTACTAGGGGCCACCCATTCTCCTTTCAATCCAGCAAGATGGTGAAATGTCTTACTGTGATACGCAGCTAAAATGCCCATCTAGTTAACATACCCTTGACCACCCTTAAGCCACACCTGTACCCACATAAATGTTTGAAAATATGTCCTTGATTTCGTGTGCCAAAGAATCAGGTTGTATTCCAGTAGCAGGTGTCTGAACCAGAGGAAATGTGAGCTTGCTTGAAATTCTCCTGTCATGTGAAGCTCGACTGCGGATCACCGTAAGAGCTAGAGAGTGCAGAGAGTGCAGTTTGTGACAGCAGCTGTTGGTTCGACAGTAACCCAGAGACAGGAGACCTTTGAAGCAAGCCTTCACAGGGTCCAGGAATGAGCCTGCGGATGCCGCCTTGCTTTGTCTGCTTGTTCAAGGATTTTACTCTTCATCTTTAGATGCCAAAATTCCAGAGAGAGGAAGGAACAAAAACAGTGTTCAAGCAGGCAAAAAATCACATTCTCTAAAATCGTAGCACCTAGGTTTCCACCGGAGACTGTCGTGGAGAAGAACTCTTACTCTGCCTTGTCCCCTCAGCAGTGTACCACAGTCTCATCTGTGAGGAAGCTTGTGTTGCCTGTAGCCAGGATGAAAACACGGGCAGCAGGGACCGCTGAGGGATTGGATCGTGCTTTCCACACAGCCAGGAGACCAGCCAGCTCCTCCAAGCAGTGGCAGTAGTTGGTGTAGAGGAGGTGTGAGTTTAATTTAGGTCGGTTCAGACCCAAGGGACCAAAAGCAGTGCAGGGGCCCAGAATTTGGATATTCTACATTAATTCGGAGAGAAGCAGTTGGCTAGCTTATATCCAGTGCAAGAAAATGTTTCCAGAGCTCTGCATTTTGGAAGAGCACGTGACAGTAATGGGTCCTCCAAGCAGAGATCAGATTCCAGGGAATTGCAGGAAGCCAAAGGAAAGCCGTTTAGCAGTACACCTGCGGTCCAAACTCAACAAGATAAAAACGGGCGTGGTGTGTGTGGTGTGTACATACGTATGTCTGTGGAGTGCATGAAAGAATAAAAGCTGCTGGCTCACAACTTAGGAAACTCAAAGTCTAGTTTTCGTACCCTGAAGGACTAAAGTGCATAAAGATACAAATTTTAAAGCTAATGATATTTATAAAGGACCAGTGATGTTAAAAGAGAATCTCACAAATGCTAGATACACCTTTTACACGGTGTAAATTTCAATGTAAAATTCAAGTGTAAATTACAATACTATAATCAGTATTGTCCTCTGTCAGGAAAGAAGAAAGAAAGAAATGAACAAACTAACTTCCCAGTGTAGGGAGGTCTTTCTTTGTCCTTTTGAACATATTCACTTTCTAATGTACATAGAATGCTTTCAAAGTTTATGTGAATCTGTGTGAATTCTATTTTAGTTTTATTTATCTATTCTCATTAATAGCAGTAGATGTGGTTCACAGTAGTCAGTCATGTTCTGTAACTGAAAATAGCACATTTTTTGTGCCACTTTTTTAAGCTTCTTATCCTCTTCCACACTTAGTGAAAGCATTGGCCAGTGGGAGGCTTAAAGTGTAAGAGAAAATAATCACCCTTCTTGTTGCCAGGGACAGTGGAGGGTTTTGGTTAGAGAAGGTAACAGAAAGATAGTAACCAGGGTAACCAGAGCAGCACCTGAGCAGAAACTCCTAGGTGAGAATAATGGTATAGGCCTCTTGGGAACTGGCTTTGTTCAAGCTAGAAAGTTTACTGAAAGCTTATTTATTCACTTGCTGTGCTTCTACCACCAGGCCTACATTTTCTAATAGTTTTAAATTTCCTTTTTTCTATTCTAATGACATGCTTCTTCTCCCTTTTTTTTTTTTTTTTAACTAGGTAAGGCTTTATGTACTTCTTGACCTATAGTAGCATGAGAATATATAACATTTCCTAAGGTTATAGATAAGGTAGAACTAACCCTGGCACTGCCACTAGCTGGACCCCACCCTGCCATCCAGTGCCTTTGCTTACCTGCAGAGACTGCCCACGGGTACATTGTCCACAGGACAGTGTTCATCTGTTCTGAAAAGTTTGTGCAATTGCCAGCAGGTTTTGCTGGTCAAGATGCAACTACCGTAAAAGAAAGCTTTCAAATTCATCATTTAAAACTGATGTGTGGCCCGGTGTGGTGGCACACGCTTGTAACCCCAGCACTCCAGAGGCTGAGCCAGGAGGACCACCATTAGTTCAAGGCCAGCCTGAATTATAGAAACCTTATCTCAGAAAACAAAAACAAAACAAAACTCATGCAATGCTCATGCAATGATTGTAGAAACTAGAGTACATACAATCATCTCTCTTTTTTGAAAAAAAGTAAATTGTTTGCTAAGGACTAAAGTTGCATGTTTTGAATGTGCCTAAAATGAGAAGTGTGGCTCTTGGGTTCAGCATTGGCTGCTTTGTACCTTAAAGAGGAGAAAGCTCCTGGCATTGCCATAGCTACACCTGTGTAACAGTGGTTCTGTTTTTGTTTTTGTCCTTGCCAGGTAGACTAGTAGCATGTCTTCACTCATTCTGTTCCAGTCCCCAAGCTACTCTAGACCTCTCCAACTTGTTTGTATGAGACATTTATGGTGTATTTATTCCCTGACTCCTTCAGCTGCTTAGAAATGGAGGGTGATGCTCCTAGTCAGTATTCAGGCGATACCCACACCGAAGAGAAAATGCTGTTGTGTTATTTGAGAAAACAAACACCGTACAGTAATTCCTTCTGTAGGAATATACAGTGGTTTCAAGAAGTCACTTGTGAATTCTGAGTTTCATGCAAATGGAAACTAACCATATGTTCTGTAATTAAATATTAAAATTTTGCTTTTGCCTGTCATGTAGAATAGCTTACTCAAGTTTTTGGTTTCATTTTCTGTCAATTCCATAATCATTGCATGAGCATTCACCATCACTGAATGCTGGTGCTGGCGCTCCTATTTTCCTTTCTTTTTAATTTATTATTATTTCTAACTTTTTTATTTTGTTTTTTAACTTGCAGTGCAAGCTTCACATAAAGCCTGGCAAGCCAAGGATGTTCCCGCATTCACCTGCTTTTGCAGTAATAGTGTACCTCTGCCATCTGTGTCCTTTGGTTTTACTTTGTTGTCTAGCCTTCCCCAAATACCAGTAACTCTTAACTCATTTGCTGAATCTTGTTGGGTGGTGGAAATGATAGGACAGGGGATGACAGCCGAGCTCTGTGCGCCTGGACTTCACTCGTGGAAAGTGAGCAATCGCCTCCCTGCCTGTCCCCCGTGGCAGCAGGAGGCATGCCTGTTGTTTGTATGTCACCGTGAAGGGAGGAAAGCCAGGTAAAATGCTGCCTGTACATCTGACTTAAAAACCGACCATCACCTCAGCAGCTGAGCTAGACCCCTGAGTAGCCCTGACGACAGCTCACAGGTTTTGACTGTTCCTCTCCATGACCGCACAGTCCCTGAGCTCCTTGTGTCTCCTCCCCACCATCCCAAACTAAGGGAGACTTGCAGAGAGGCAGAGCAGGGGCAGCGCTGCAGATGAGTTTCCCATTTTACACTAACACTGCCTGCCCGAGCATGTGCGCTGTGTGCGCTCTGGTGGAGACTGCATCCGCACATCCGGCTCGCAGAGCCTGCCTGCCCCACCGCTCTGGCCGCTCGCATCACCTGTCACGGACTGAGGTCTCGTTGCTTGGTAGAAGAGTGTTCCACCAAGGACAGTGGGCACCCAGTGCCTGTGTGCTGCTTGCAATAGAAGTCCTTCATACACACGCCCACATGTGCAGGCAGCAGGCTGAAGGCCAGGGCTTTATGACTGACTCCAGGCCATGGGGACTTTTAATTCCGTTTTTCATGAATCATGAGAAAATTGCCTCAAATACTTCAGATAGAAAATTTGCCAAAAACCATGTGTCATTAGCAACAAATCTGAGAGGACCTTGTCAGTGCAAGGTACAAACGAGAAGGAACATAACCTAAATCAAGAAAGTCAGAGCCAGACTTACCTCCAGCTTGGTTGCTGGTGTTTCGAATGCAGTTTGCTCAGCCCCTCGCTGTGCCCCTCCCACCTGCTGTGTCCCTGGCCATCACTTCGCCACAGTTCAGACTGGCCGGGTGCCAGAGCACACACTTCCTGCCTGATTGGTATCCAGAGGGCGCCGTTACTGTCCCCTCCTGGTGCTTGATCCTGCTGCAGCAAGATCCTCTGTCTCCCCTCTAGAGCTGTCCTCTCCTTTTACTTGAGAGGATAACTCTGTCATGAACCCAGTGCTTTCCTTCCCTCTGCTTTTTCAGTCCGACTTTCAGTAGTTACAAGTAAACAAGTGAAAATACACCGCACCTCCCATCGCCCAATAAGCCCCTTTAAAAAAGTTAAATTTCTATGTGATTCCAGCAAATATTTTTTCTTATGTTCATTTTGCCCCCAATCACTGTTGTGGAGAAAGGAAGGATGATCTTCCGTGATGTAGACCCCGTTAGACAAAGTGAGAACACTGAGCCCCTGGAGAGCAGACTGAGCCTGGCCGGAGACCGCGAGCTGGAGGCGGCAGCGCTGCGGCTCTCACGGGGAGGGGCTGTCAGACCGGCGTTTTTGTCATTGCTTCAATTTCGTGAGTGCTTCTAGTTGGAGGCTAGTTGTGGAGCACTGCAGTGCTAGACAGCATGCCGACTAATCCTGGGCCGATTTGCTCCTGCACCGGGCGCCTCACAAAAGCTTGAGCATTTGTGTTGTGTGCTTGTTCCAGCCTTTGCTTGTGTGAGCATTTCTTGTGCCTTGTAATAGAAAATACACTTTTAAATTCTACTTCTTGCATCCCTAAAAGCTTTTAAAAATGAGCCTTGCAACAGAAAGCATCCAGCTGACTTTTTGATTCCAAAATTATTGATTTTTTTTACATTAAATTTTTCATAAAATAAATTTTATGGAGAGTCAGGGAATAAAAAGTCAAAAGAAACATGTAGGAGCTTTCTTTAAAAAATGTGTTGCTTCTGAACTTTTCTCTCCACCCCTACTCCCCAGCCCGATTAGTTTGTTATTGCTGCTTTTTTCTTTCTGTATCTATGCCTTTTTTCACAGTAGTCCTTGGCTCTGCACGGAATAAATGATACCCTCAAATCTAATTGGATGTGCTTTCGCCTTTGCATGTAAGTACAGTAGTAAGAAATCTTTGAGATCTTTCTAAAATGGGATGGAAAGATTTTTTTTTGAGGGGCATAGAGAGAATAGTGTCTAGCTTTTAAACAAAGCTATATGTGTCTAAAATGGCCACATTTATATATTTTTCACAATTTATTTCCACTTCTTGATCTCGCTGTGAGTTGGCCTGTGTTCTGCACAGCAGCGTTACAGGCGTCGTCGGCTGTTACAGAGGGCCCTGGGTTCTGACCGTGTAACTCGGGCTAGAGAAGCCGCCACGTTCCACTGGAGAAAACCAAGAAGCTGCTTACGCCAGGCGTCTCTGTGGTCACTCACATCTGGGGTCTTAGGTAACCTCTTCATGATGCTGTGGCAGTGGTCACCTTTTTTTGCCAGATGGCTCCAGCTGGCCTCTGCTTATATCTTTTGACTTCTTCTGAACTGGAGATGCCCCTAACAGTAGGCTGTGAAAGAGAAGGGTGTATGAGGATTTCTTGAGAGTTCAGAGGGTTATTAGGGCCTGTGTTAACTGCTCTAGGTTTTCTCCAAAAGGGCAACTTAAACAGAGGAACTATTTCCTGTAATGCTGAGCACAGGTTTCTTAATATCTTTTCCTCTGCTTTGTACCTCACCAGCAGTAGCGCATTCTCTGTGTCTGTGCACCTCGAGTGCAGACTCGGCTTCCTCTCGTTCCTGACACACCCTCGTGTCTCACGTACAGTGTCAAGCCAGGTTTTCTCACTGTCCCCAGACCGTGTCCTGCTGTTGTTGTGTGTTCCCCAGAACTGTCCATTCCAATCCCTTGGCTTTGCCATTTGCAGGTGTCTGGAATTGTCAAGTCTCAGCTTCCAAAGTCCTGGTTTTGTTAGCAGGACAAATCCGTGATGACTCTTAGCAGGATTGTGACCTACAAAATCTAGTTTGTATGTAGGTGTGGAGGGGATTTTAAAAAAATAAATAGAAAATTAAGCTGTGAACAGCATTAGAATTTTGTCTATTTCTTAATTTTAAAATATGCGGATATGCCTTAAACTGTAGTTGTAGATCCTTTGTCATTTTGTTCTTTGGAAATAACTGGTGTTTTCTAAAACTGTTCTGTAATCTACTTTCAGTGTTAATACAGAATTGTCATATATGTAAGCTGCATGTTAGATGCTTGTCTTTTTTAAGAACTAAAATGATTGTATTGATGTGAAGCATATTATTTCTCCAAGTATGAAAGTAGTCACTCGGCAACTTGTTGGGTAATTTGGTATTTGTTAAGGTAGGAGTGTGGTGAACAGGTAATCTATGCATACATATCACTAGTGCCAAGTCAAAAAGTGGGGAAAATATATTTTTACCCAAATGTCATATTGTGTGCCCTTTTGTGAGTTCTTTTGGTCACTGCTTCATACGCATTTGTACATACACGTGCTTACGATGTCGGGGGCCGGAAGAGGGAAGGGTGGCAGTTTCTTCTGCTTTGCCTTGTGTTGACATCGGATGCTCCCCGCTTCTCCAAGACACGTCCTGTGGTGTCCTGTCCCTCCCATAGCGCCTCTGCCATCCTCCCGCCCCTGCCCTGCTGCCCCTCAGCCGCGGTGTGGGGGAGGGGCCGGTGCCAGGGAGGCCTCCCCTCTGCCACAGGCCAAGCGGCGCTGTGCCCACCGTCCTTGTGAACGCCGTCCCTTTACTGACACACCACTGTTCCTCCACAGCTTGTTGTAGAGAAGCACTTTTTTTAAGGCTTTAAGAAGCAAATTTGAATCTGAACCTTTCTTTTTTCTCTCTGTAGCTTCTTCTTTATGTAACCATCCCGTTGACAAGCCCTACTCTCTCCTAATGGACATAGAGCATTAGAAGAGCAGGAGCTGTCTGTCACGTGTTGGGGAAGAGTTACCTCATTTCCACCATCGCCTCCTGTTCTTTTAAAGTCTGGGTCAAATAATGCACTGCTGTTTGTATTTGTCAATGTCTGTTTACAAATCACTGCCCACAGTGGCTGCCGAAAGTGACTCCACTACCAAAAATATGATAGTATTTGAAAAAGGAAATTGAGTGAAACAGGGAACTTGGGTCCAAACCCAAGGTCTCATGCTGGAGCCTCTTGCTTAGCTGTCATGTCACTGAAGCTGCTGATCCAAGAACTTATGGACGGAAGAGAGCCTGTACCTGTACCCTAGCCTGAGGCGCGCCGCCTCCCACAGACTTGAGCTGTGCTAGCTAATGTCCTTCCTGCCCCAAGCACTGCTCTGAGCAGCTCAGTTGCTACCATCAGGTTGAGATACAGGCAACATTTTTCTTCTTTCCGTTAGTTTTGTGGGTTGTTTTGGTGTTTGGGGTTTTTACAAAAAAAATTTGACATTGCATGCACAGAGATGGATGCAAATTTTTCTTTGGAGTGTCCTATTGATACAATGTCTTTATTTTTCAGCTGACCGTCTGCCTCTTGAGAGAGAGAAGTGGGCATCCTTCCTTTAATTTGGGAACCATTGTGGTTTTATTTGACTCTGTTACCTGCATCCGTTATATAAGTTGTTTTGGAATTGGGATTCTGGTTTTTGTATTGCTTATTCAAACTTTTGGTACCAAAATTATGGCAATTTTAAGCTCACTTCAAGGGGAATGTAACTGAGGTTTAAGTCACAGAACTGTTTGATATGTTCCCCTCGTCTTAGATGCAACAAAAGAAGCCCCCTTTTTGTTACCAGGGTTTTGATCTACAAATCTTCATCATGTTTAAAATATGCCAGTGTTGGGTAGATGATTTTTTTTCTGCCTCTGGGGCTCAATTTATATTTAAAGATACCTTAAAATAACCGTATGGCCCATCCCTGTCTTTATTTACCATGCAGCTCTGTTTTACCTTCTTACCAGGACCCACGTGTCCTGGACCATGGGAAAAGAAAGAACCTGATGCAGGTACATAACAACGACACCTCCCAAGTCAGCATCACTAGCAGAGGTTTTGACTCACACTCTCTTCTCTAAGTGACCAAGGTGGCTTTCTCCGCAGTGTCTACGAAACCCTGCTGGAATCAAAGTGGATCACTTACAATACACCACGTCCCAGCTCACTTCTGCCAGCTGAGTGAGCTGATTCCCAGTGCTCAGATGCAGGACTAGGCGACTTTAAATAACAGCCAGCTCTTGGGCAGTTTTTACAGTTAAGGACAGTTTTCAATCTGTTGTGTAATCCTTATTTTTATTTGCCAGATTCATTGCTTGTCTGTGGCAGACGTCTTCATTTTTCAGCTCCATAGTGGGTAGATCTTTAAAATAGCACTGGTGGCATGAGCTGCATTTGGTCGGGATCCTTAGGCGTGGGCAGGAAGGACAGCGAGATGAAGAAGCAGTAGTCCCTGCTGCTTTGGTTCCTGCACAGTGTTTCCTTAGGACACTTGGGATAAGCTGCCAAGCAGCTTTCTTTAATCAGAAAAATAGCTGTAAGTGAAGTGAGATTCTGTGCTACTGAAGGATGGAAACAAGTGAGGAGCCAGAGCCACTTCCTTCGTGCATACTCCAGTCTGACGAGTCAGGAGTCAGGGGTCTGAGCTTTGATATCAGGCGGTGACACCTTAGCAGGCTTGTAATTTAAACATGTAATTTTATCGAAACCATTGAAATCACTAATTAAAATTTGCTTTAGGGCCAAGGATTTAGCTCAGTGGTTCCGCCACCTTCCTTGCAAGTACGAGGGCCAGGGTTTGATCCCTGGTGACCACATATAACAGTACCAGCAATCAGTATCACATGCCACAGTGCTGGTTGTGGTGGCTCACGCCTGTAATCCCAGCACTGGGGAGGCAGAGGCAGGACTGCTGTGAGTTCAAGGCTGAGCTCAGGACCAGCCTGAACTACAAAAGCAAGACCCTGTCTCAAAATAATAATAATAATAATAATAATAATAATAATAATAATAATAATTTGCTTTACTCTTTAATTCATTTTTAATATCAATTTCATCGTCACTCATTTTACAACCAGTTCCCCTGCCTCCCAGACAGGATCTTGCTATCTTGTCCAGGCAAGCCTTGAATTTGCTGTGTAGATCAAGCTGGCCTCAGCATCCCAGGTGCTGAGATTATACGCTAC